>CALNHX010004000.1:0-136826 GCA_940337035.1 Agriotes lineatus | reverse complement strand
GGAGAAACTATCAGTTGCCTGACTCATTGTGTATCCGCGTTGTATATGTATAATTTATTATTTTCCTATGAACACTTCCCGTCAGATACTTCCACAACAGGTGTAATAAATTGGCCTAAGAATACATGTGAAAGTGAAACTGAAGCTTTTCCGGCCGCCCAAACCGTGGAAAGCGAGAAACGCGCGGACATCGCCTCACAAAGACTTGTTTGTTGCTACATCCGTTTAATCGAGCCAGTAACTTCGTGCATGCTGATAAAATTGTTAATTATCTGTGCGCGGCATTTTGACTCATTATCATGCATTAAAGTTTTAGCTCCGTCTAATTGCAGGGTTTCAGTGCGGTGCACTTTAGCCGCAGTCAATGTAAGTCTTTGTAAATCCAAATTATGTTATCATTGTATTTATAGACTATTGCTATCAGCGTACTATCACTATTAACATGACGAATTTCTGCAAACGTCATCATTGTGACAAGGCTGACCAAGAACTGCTGCAGTAGTCCAGCAGTTCATTTTTCAGTTTGCGAAAGCATTTGGGCTCCGGAATTTTTACAGTGATAAAATCGCCAAACCAAGTTTTGTGCAGTAACGTAACGTAAGTAAACTAATAGTGTCTTTTTGTTTAAAACTACAAGATTTGTTTTGTTTTATGAAACTTGCATGAAGTCGGTGTTGATAGGTTTTAGTCTACATAAAAGTATACCGTTAATTCATTAAGAAAGACCAGTTGTTTTTTTTCAAACCTAACCTCAGATCTTGAATTTTCCGCCGAAGACGGATGCTGAACAATCAGTTAATGAACTGCGCGTTTTGTATCAAAAATTTGTTATCTGTGTACATATTTTCGCAAGAATAATTCTTAACGTTATTTTGTAATGTGATTAGAATTTTACTTATCACTTACTGTTCATGATCTTTACCCTTTGGGATTCTCAAACAAATCCTGTTGGTTAAACTGCATATTTCATCAAAACGAACTATGCATATTTTTAATTTTTTATTAAATCAAACCACTTTAAATATACCTTAGACAAGTATATAATGTCCATTTTTGATGATAGAATGAAATTCGTATATCAGTTGAGCTGTCCCTAATAAATTTTAATATAGTATATTATGATACTAGTGTATAAGTACGCCTTTAAAGCACGTGCGACGGGTTTAAGAGCACGACGCAAATCGGAGTGCTTTTAACGTCGCTAGTGCGTTAATGCCACATATACACGTGTATCATACGCTATTTTTTCGACGATCGTAACAGAAATATAAAAACTTTGTTCGGTGAAACTTTTTCCGTCACATTGTTTTAGACATTTTAGGTTATGTTGACATTCAAATTTACGGCAAAGCGTGTTTTAATATAATATTAAAACACGCCACCAATGGCAACGTGCTAAAAAGGCCGAATTCGGGCGCTAATATTAAGAGTGCTACAAACGTCATTTTTGACACTAAAAACTGTGCAAAAAGTTGTAATTTTGACACGATCGTAGAAAAAAATCTTTAAAAATTGGGCTAGCTATGTCATGTTCACTATTTGGAAATAACTGACGTAATCCATTTGTTAGACTTCAAATTGTAAATGGATACGCTTAAGTAGGTCAATTTTTGCGCTAATTTTGATATCAATATCAGAAACGCTCGCGTGGGGAGGTGGCGCCCTATTTTTGTCAATATCGGTTAATCGTTCTAGTTCAAGAAAACGCGATAATAAAATTCCTCGTATAAAAATATACGGAAATCGTTCACTTGTTCTAAGTAGCTAAAGTAAATTATTTGTTAGCGTACGTGTAGTGTAACTTGGATTTCTATGATATTTTATGGCTACCATCACTGAAATTATTAACAGTAATTTATCTATTAAACCATGTAAAATTGACTTTTAGTTGGCAGTTTTAAGTTTGCAAAACGATTGTTTAATAAAACACGATTTAATTATTCAATAGTCACGTCGTCAATAGCAACGTGGTTAAAATTTTTAACTACGCAAAATATGACCGGCTGGGGGGGGGGGGAGTTTTTTCAATCAAGACAAACCTGTTATATATATATATTAAAGGTCTGTTACAGCTGTCGCTGTCTCCCTTCTCTCAACCTATAGTTCCATTCTTTTCGATCTTCCCAGTCCCCGTCTCGTAACCCCCTGTCTTCCATGGCCTCGTCTACGTCATTTCGCCATGAGCGCCTGGGTCTTCCCCTCTTTCTCCTTCCCATCGGGCTCCACTCTGTTATTTTATTTATCCATCTGCTATCTTCGCTTCTTCTTACGTGTCCATACCATTTCAGCCTTTTTTCTTCTATGGTATTTACCGCATAAATTATTTTACGATCCACATGCGTAAAGCATCTTTAGTCACTCAAGTCTCAAAACACTCGCTACGCTCCCGTTTTAATTCTGCCCAGCTCGTAACCAAAAACTCGCTTTACGTACTTGTATCGTAAATAATCGATATTCTGTTCATTTATTTTTACCGGTAACTCTGATACGGATATAAATAAGTGCTTGCAAGAATAATATACCTGTCAGAATTACCAGTAACAAAGAATTGAAGAATATTTTGGGCGACTATTGCATAAATTATTGATAAAAAATTCAAAAAGAGGAGTAAGGTAATATAAGTGACTGAGGATAAATAATCAAATGGAGTTGAATGATTTGTATAGTGACGTCATTCGACAGATGTAATACTGTACAGAAAGTTATCCGTAATTTTTCGAGTTCACGAAACCTTTAGTGAAAAACAATTATCTCAGATATTCGGCAAGAATATTGCCCGTAGTATTTCCTCAAGAAATAAAGATTTTGTAACGTTAAAGTGGCATGAATTAGTACTGACATTTTTCACTTATACGAATTATCTCTGAAATTGCCCTAAGACAAAATTATCACGATCTCAATGATCTCCATGAAAACTAGGATAAATGTGATTATTTCAATCCAAATGTACGGCAATATTCAAGGGTAATACCACAAGCAGTGGATATATTTTTGACAAATATTTTGTCGTTTCCATGTAAATTATTGCGTTTAAATTTCACGATACAAAATCACATTAAAAATGTCACGAGCCGAAGGCGAGTGACATTTAAATGTGATTTTGTTGAGTGAAATTTGCAATAATTTCTATGGAAATGGCAAAATATTTAAAAAATATATATCCACTTCGAGTGGTATTTGGGACGACTATTTAACAATATTAATACATAACGATTAACTTTATTGAAAAATAATCCAACAATTAATATAATTATTCATTCTCAATTAAATTCAGCGGAATACTTCCAAAACACAGCATTTTAAAATTTTTAAAACAAGCCACACAGTTTGTTGGGGTTTAGTGTTACGTAACCTAGCGATATCACTAAGGACAGAACATCGTTGTTAAGCGATACTTCCCAACAAGGCTATTTATTTTTTGAGTACGTACATTGTTTTGTGAATATTTTGCATGGTGCCCAATATTCAGTGATATACTGCTGTTATTGGTTGAAAAAAGCAAATGTCTGCAATGTGATTGGCTTATATGTTATAGCGTTGAATAGTCAGTTATAGTACTGCGAAAAATCACGACAGCGCAGCTGGAGTGATTTTTTAAGGAATGCCTGCTTCGAGTGGCAGGGAAGTAATCGATTATTTTTAATGATCGAGTTATATTCGTTACGTTATATAATGAATATAAAATTAATTAAACAAGAAAAAATCGTATTATTTTGTAGTAATATTAAATGTATTAACATCCCAACAATGTCACTATCTAAGGTACCAGGTACTCCGCATGCCGAGACCTTCTCTATAACAAACAAACAATCAAAATCCCAACAATGTTACTATAACGATATTCAAAATCATGGCTCTAGATTGAATATTTTTAATTGTTGGACCCAGCGAAAAACCAAAACGGTTATATCACGTTGTCAAGCGTATAATCGCTGATTCATACATCGTAACTATGATAAATAGGAATTTTCTATTAGCTTACTATGTAATGAGTTATATAATCCATGAAATAATCATTCAAATATTGCAGCTTTAGAAGGCTGAGACTGAAATTGATTCTGGCATATGATTACACTAACCTTTTTAATTATTTTAATTATCTTTTTTATACTATTTCCAATCAAATGAGAGAGCTTATTAAAATAAGTACGTATATATTAAATAGCTCTATTTAGCTTTTTGGAGTTAAAAATTTGACTAATCCGTACATTTGAATGAATATATAATTCATATAAATAAAACCCTAAGCAAATATGCTAAAGTATTCTAGTATTATACTCAAATAATAGTGCACAATATTTTTGGAAATTCGCACACACGAACTGTAAGACCGTACTATACAACCAAAATTCAGCAGGTAAGTAGTTCCTTTACAATTTTTCGATAACATTAATGCACCATCTTATACAAATTATATTTTGGCGCACATGTATCTATAATCCATTTACAATATTTTGTCCTCCGGGTAGGCTGTTACATGTTTTTATTAGGTTGCATGCATGAATTGTGATAGAAGTCAAACTGCGACATGAAACAACCATGACATGTTTTACAACTGCTTTATTGGTTGGCGTTGTTGCTATTTTAATCTCAAAATGCCGAAAATGAGACAAAAATTTAACCGGCTACAATGTAAGCCTTCAAAAATCATAACCACAAAATGAAAACAACATAACCCAATTTTGTCATGTCTAGTCATTTTGCATGCGTACCAACAAAAATGTCACCCTAACAGCACGCTAATGAGAGGAGGAAACATTGTGAATGAATTATAGAAGCACTTCATCTAGGAATTACAAATGTTCTTGCTGGAAATGTAATAGTATATTACATACCGAGGTAGAAAGTGTTTCATTACTGTCCAGAGATTAATCAATTTATCTCGAGACAGGAATGGAACTTTTCACCGTGGTATGTATACCATTTTATTCACAACCACTTTATTCTAAACAATAATTGGAAAAATTTATTCAACAGTTCTTCACGACTGACGTTAAACAAAATAATGCAGTGCGACGATAATCTCTTGCCATGACAGCGGTCGGGAATGGATTACTTCCCACCCGCTGTCATGGTAATCTACTTCCCGCCCGAGGTGCGAAGTAAAAGTTGATAATGGCTCATTTGCCAATTTTTTAAAAGTGAGTAATGACCTTATTACATATATGGTTGTAAATATAGTTATTTGTATTACTAGGGAGGAAAGTGTAAGATTGCCTCCCGCAGATTATTTTTATGCCAGAGCCAGCGTTAGCGAGCGAGGGCAGAAATAATAATCTAACGGAAGCGATAACACTTTACTCCAGAGTAATACATATAATTTTTTCTACGACTCACTTTTAAAATCATTTCTATGATTTATTATTTTGGATTTCGTTATAAATCTCGTTGATCAAGATCCAGTATGTTATTGAATCTGTATCATCTAAGATCATTTTTAGTAATCTTAATAATTGTACAATTAATGTTAATAAATAAATTCTGATTTTGTTATCAATTTTATTTGGAGAAAATTTTATTTTGCTCCCTAGGGAGAAAAATTTATATTTTGCTCCCTAGGGAGAAAAAATTAATTTTTTCTCCCTAAGAATTTATTTTTCTCCCTAGGGAGGACATTGCCTACTTTGGGCCCTAATTTCAGGGAGCAAAAGCGTACTTTCGAAACAAGGAGTGGAAAAAATAATTTTTCAATGTTTTCACGCATTAGCAAAATGTGGATAAACTACAACCATGCAATGGAATCGATAAAGGACTAGAAGATAACGCTTACCACTCGATTACCTACCTATACGTAATTGAAGCAATATTTCTGATTTCTAACTCTTCTTGAATGCTTTTCTACTCTTCTCCGATTTTCAAATCAAATAACTCGCAAAGTATTGGTCTATTAAAAAAAAGCGCTGACTGAATTTATCAAAAAATTTAATAGGTTGGATACATTTTAAGTCGTTTTATGCCCAACTATTTGTAATTATATACTTGGAGGAAGATTATTTTCTATTATTATAACTATCACAAACAGACATATAATATACCGAGTGATAACCACCAAACCTGGCCGTAGGGGTTTAATATGGGAAACCGTTTTTGCGTGATTTCTAGTACTTACTTCATTCGTTCCTACTAAACAACCGTCAACATGACATTAAACAGGGTTGTTTCTTGGATATTCGTATATATTTTTTAATATGTATATTGTAAATAGCCGGGTTTGTTGGTTCTCAAACTACTATTTCTCTGTGGCCAGGTTTGGTATGTATGACTCTGTATAAAATTAAATAAAGTTTTAAATATTAATTTCTGCTCAGAAATCGAAAATATACCTGCATATCCTTCAGTGTTTCTTGAAAACCGTCTAGCTAACTTTGATTATCAATATTCGCCTTATCTATTTGAAAAGTAGCTAACGTTTGTTTTTTTGTAAATTATCTACATTGAACTGTGTAATGTTCAATATTTTAAACCTTGACATTTTGTATTAAAATTTAGATTATATAATTTATGTCGTATGCATTTTGAAATAGTATTAACTGTTAAATAAATCCTCCCAAATTTAACAACTCAACATTTTATAGATTTTTAATTTAAAGATATTTTTATAGATCGTTTTTAATATGCGTCACGGTAGCCAGGGAGCCGTTATGTACAACTGTTTCATTTTCCAATAATATAAGTTTTGATTAATATAATTTCAGAAATAACAAGGTTAGAAATGAAAATAACATTTTGCACAGGATGCTATTGCAAAATATTTTTTTTTATTTTATAAATCAGCAATAAGAATACATACAGTGAGGACCAAAAGTTCCCACCCCCATAGCTTTTGAATGTTTCAAAATATTTCAATCAAATTTTATAGTAGTAAGCTATACCAATTTTAGATGCTTTTACACCATTTTAGGTCAATCAGAAATTGAAGATGGCCGCTCGACGCCATATTTATTTTTTAATGGATATGGTGGTCATATGGAACGCATTTGAAAGGTTTCATTGAGTTAAATACGTAATTCTAATTTCAGAAAAATTGTATATTCTTTAAAAAAACAGCACCCGTTTTAGTATACTTGATTTTAATACTAAAACTAGCACAATTTTGTTAAGGATCATCAACATTTTCTAAAACTGTATATAAGTTTTCTACTCAAGGGGTTTCTTACAGGGGAGATTACATATAAATCATCTCACTTGTTGCATGCCAGAGAGCATTAACAATGGATCTTAATATTTTTATTGACATCTTTGGATGATTACTGTATTGGACTTACTGGCACATCCCCATAATTCGATCCCATACGTTCTTATGGATTTAAGTATGGCTTTATAAATCATAATTTTATTTTCCAATCTGCAGTCTATTATTCAATAAATTTTTTTTATTTCATATCTATTTGCTTTCTTTTCGTGGTAATATGTTGTTTCCAATTTAGTGTATTATCTAAGTGCAAATTCAAATATTTGTCTGTGGTGGTTTGGGGAATCTCGGTATCGATAGACATGGATCCTTGTGCAGCGTGAAAGTTGCATGGGTCGACTTCAATGTATGCTTGGATGGTATTTAAATACCATTTAATGAGTAACGAGACTTGATTGATATTTGATATGAGCAGTAAGATTAACGGTATCATCTGCAAACGTACCCAGTACGATGTTTTCTATCATTAGGAGTTCGGAAGTGAGCAACAAATAGCGGTCCTAAGACACTGCCCTGAGGGACACATGAGTTGATAGGATGTTTAGATAAAATTCCTTTCCTTAACTCTACTTCCTTACCCTGAATTTGCGGTTGGTCAGATACGATTCTAATAATTTGAAAACGATGGATAAATATCTTTTTATTTAAACAGAGTGCACGCAATTTTTAATATTGGGTGCACTCCAAACGAGGAAAATCGAATGGGACCTCAAATTATCAACTAATTAAATCAGAAAAGATAGTTTCGGGTCGTAGAAGCGTTATAGGCGAAAATTGCGAACGTGAATTCATCTTTCCGGTGCCGGTGCATTACAAAGTACGTCGAGCTTGCTAGGTTACTTGTAGTCGTTGTTATTGTTGTAATAGTCTATACCGACTATAGGTTCAAACAAAATATGCGTTAACCTCAAATCGATGTCAATTACAATGCACTCGGGAGTGCACCTAGATACAGCGTTTTATTTAATATAATGACCCAATGCTGGACACTGACAAAGGCCTGGCTTACATCTAAAAAAAATCGTTGGTCAATATTCTTTATTTTCCAAGGCTCTATTAATGATATGTGTTAGACGGTGGCACTGAGAAGTTCTAGAATGAGCCCGTCAAAAGCCAAACTCATAATGTGGGTGTACAGTTGGCATCAATTATTCTAAGCAATAATTTTTCTAGAAGCTTAGAAATAAATTATTGAAAGCAGACTAATGGGTCGGTAAGATGTGACGCGCTTAGGTACTTTCCAGGTTTTTGAATTAAAATTATTTCTGCTACTGTTAGTTTGTCTAACTAGTACTGTATTCGAAATATAAATCCACAAAAAGCAAAAAAATGCCATTTCAAATATTACACTATTTCAAAACATATGGTTATATTTGTACTGTCAAACGAATGGAAATTAATTAGTGAAAATGCCCATTACATTTTTCAAGAAAGGCAGAGATTATAAATCAACGTTCATGAAGACGCATATTACTTATTTATATGTACAATGGTTGCATACTTATGCGATTCCTTACGTTTTACGAGGAAATATGTATACGTTAACGACATTTAAATTGTTCTCCAACACAGATAAGTATATAGAATAAAAACTACAAAGAAATTTACGTTTAATGTTACCATTAAATAGTTAAAATACAATGAACTACTAACTACCTTAAGCAAATGAGAAATTGATATGGAAGCATTTCATGTCTACTGGTTTTAATTTGTTTTCCTTCTCCTTTGTTGCATGGTTTTCCAATTTTTTGATAAGAACTATATTCACATCGTTAAAAAAAGGTTGTACATATCAACATATCTTGAAAGTTTAAAGGCATATAAAATATTAACATAAAATGACGTCTTAGTAACATTACAATTACTTAGTGTTATCGTTGGTAAGAGAATTATACACAAAAAACGATAACTAAACCTTTCAATTTTTTCCGTCTATAGCGAAAATTAGCGAAAAACTTCGAATTGAACAGAATCTCTATCTCCTACCATTTACGACATTCCCATGCATGGGACACGCTGTATATAAAAGTAAATATAAACAAACGACGATACACCGATAATGCTAAATATGTAGTTACAAAACGTCAAAGTTGAACAAAATACACTTGTTCACGATTTTATTAGATTATATCGTTGTTTACGAGCACTAAAATCAAAATTACGAACTAAAATATTTTTCTCATTATAACGTCCTAGCAACTGTACCTAAAATAGTTCATAGCTAAGGGTCAAGGTCTGCCACGGTGAACTCCCTACTTGTCCTAATTATAAACCAGCTAAGCTCCCTCTTTGAATTAAGTGATGTAAACACCAAGTTTCCCGTATTTTTTTCGATGAAGTCCGCGTTCTTTCTATAGCTGAGCGCTGGTCGTAAAAATGTTTGCTACGCACTTGCGAGGCCATTTTGTTTAATCGCTCTGTTTAAATAATAGGAATGTCAGTGTGCAGTAGCCAAGGCGTGGTACGAACTAATTTTGGCTGTTGTCGCATGCGAAAAGCCTCTTTACAACTTTGCCTCTTGCACACTGGGGAAGAGCATCTTTAAGTCATGACGCAGGCGCTGCGTATGCACGTCAGGCTGTTTTCTTCGGTCAGTGTCTGGTGTAAACCAATAGGCAGCCTCACGTGCAACGCTTGTTCCCGTGCAAATCTTGAAACCACTGACGCCCGAACTAGAAAAACTGCTTACGGTTAAACTGATCTTGAGTTCGTTTTTCAAGTATTGACGTCAGAGCAGGTTAAACTTGAACGCCGCCGCCGGGAGTGCAGGTATAATTTCGTAGGTAAATCGTGTGGCGATAGCTACAGCATCAAGAATATTGTTTAATATACATCACTGAGCTTCAGAGATTGCTATAACATATATTTTTTATTTCAGTTGTTTAAAAATCGAAATTAATAGTAAAAAATTATAACAATGTGTTTTCTGCTACCATGCATAGATCAAAGGTGGTGAAATACCTTTCATTCATGAAATGTCAGGATACGTTAGCATCAATTTGGATTTCCAAAAATCGATCTAACGTAAGTTAATTTCATATTTGGAAACCTTAACTGGTATGTTTAAGCATTGTATGAATAAACGGCTGTTGTTGAGGTTAGAATGTTGATAGGAAAAATAAAAGCAGCCAAAATGTTTTAATAAAACATCCAAGGTTTTTAAATTTAATTACGTACGTTTCGTTTGCATAACAAACTTCTTCAGATTCATCTTTAAATTTTCATATTAAGAAGATTATATTAGATAACAGCATCCTTGAAGTGAGAAAAATAGGTTAGAAAACTTATTAAGCAAGTTTTATTCTCGTTAGATGTTGTTTCGCTTTATACTAATATCCCCATAAATTTAGCCATTGATACAATTGAACAATATTGGTCTCAAATAGAAAAATATACAGATATTCCTAAAAATTAATTTATCAAAGCTGTTGAATATATTTTAAATTCTACTTTTTTCTCTTTCAATAATCAAATATATAAACAAAATGTTGGTGTCGCAATGGCATAACCCCTGTCAAGCACAATAGCTGACTTTAAAAAAAATGTAATCTGAAATTTTCTATAAACGATATGTCGATCATATTATAATTGGTACAAATAAAACAACATAAATAATATATTTAAAACGTTTAATAACTACCACCCAAGATTACAACTCACAATTTAAAATGAAAAAAAAACAATTCTATAAATTTTGTTAACTTAACATCAATAAGAACTGATTCTGGTATGATTAAAACTATCTGATTTAGAAAAGAAATTAAAACCGATAGATATTTACACTATAATTCTCAAACTTCAGTAAAATATAAAATATCCGTAATCAACAGTGTAACAGATCGTGTAATTTTACTTTATAGTAATAAATACCATAGTGAAAATATTTAAAAAATTAAAAACATATTAATAAATAATAACTACCCTATAGGTTTCATAAATAAAAAAATTAAAAAGAGAATTAATAAACTTAAATACAAAAACGAACAATAAAAATGTTTCCATTGACTTATACCCTAATTGCGTAGGGCAAGATTTTAACAACTATCAATATTTCGAAAATTCAAATTACATATCTATTCCATACAAACCCAAATTGTCAGAACAATTAAATAAACTTTTAAAAAATTAGAACATTAATGTGTCTTTCAAAAATAATAATACCATTGATAAACTTTTCTTTAATAATTTAAAAGAAAAAACTAAAATTCAATCAGAATCAAATATCGTCTATCAATTGCAACGATTGTGATGCTAATTATATTGGTCAAACGAAAGAGATCTAAAGAAAAGAATGTCACGACATAAAACATCTATAAAAACAAAAACTTTAACTCCGAATAAAGCAAACACTGCATTATCTGATCACGCTGTTGACAATTATCATATTGTTAACTTTAATTCTCCTAAAGTATTCCAAAGAGAATCACATTTAGGTAAACGAATTGTTTATGAAATGATTGCAATAAAATTTGCATTTCTGTCATCAGTTTTAATTTTTACAAATAAATCAAAATATTAGTTTGGCCCATTTGAAAATATTTTCATATATTAAAATTTTTAACCAACGGGATCCATCCTTTTAGATAACCCACATCAAACTAGTTATTTGTCGTGACCAGGCATAAATAATTTTGTCTCTGCATAATATGTGCTATTTAAACCAAACTTTAGGAAGTGTCAATTCCGCCCTTTTACATATGTTAATTTCAATATTTGTTTAGTCTAATTTTTAACTTTTTCAAGGTAAGAATTTTGTTATCGAAAAACCACATGCTTAATAAGTTTTCTAACCTATTTCTCTCACTTCCAGGATGCTGTTACCTAATATAATCTTAATATGAATATTTAGAGATGCATCTGAAGAAGTTTGCTATGCAAACGAAACGTACGTAATTAAATTTAAAAACCTTAGATGTTTTATTAAAAACATTTTGGCTGCTTTTATTTTTCCTGCCAACATTCTTAACTGGTATATTCAAATTTAAATTCTCGTTTACGAAAGAGACCTCAAAATTCTTAATAATTACCTTAAAGTTCATAAATAAAATATGTTGTGTCTCTTTCTTGTAATATTGTCTCGTCTTCGTCATATTTCAAAATAAGATCAAATGTTGTGATCGTTAATATAATAGGTATTATTATGCACGGTGATCCTAAACAAGTACGAAAAATTTCAGACAGTAATTCCTTTGGCAATTTCTTAAGAATAGTTCATAATTTAGTTCCAAATGGCATACTGTTCGAGTTACAAAAGCACTCAGCATTTCCATAATTACGTACTTCATCAATCTATTACATTATTGACTGTGCTTTTTCCGATTGTGCATCTAATTAATACATTGATCAGTTACTACATCTAAAGTTAGCAGTTTCCATCAATACATCAATTCTTGCACCTTACTAAAGATTAACAAACGTAATAAGAGAACTCTTCCTCACTATCGACGGGCAAGGCTAGCCACCTACACGGCTTATGAGTAAAGAAGGCTCATATAAGCACTTTGAAATTAAAAACGGTCACTGGCCTATAATAAGAGGAAGAAGAACATTAATTAATGAAACCTCTAATTTCTATATTAGTGATATAGTGACTATAGGGGCTCTAGCGTTAGCTGTTACCATCTGTTTAATTGATTAACCTGGATTTTTTCTTGTGATAAATCTAGTGTACAACCGGCTTTACATTATCAATACAATTAATCTTTGACCGAAGTGTCATTTCCACATTTCTCCAGCCTCAAACGGCTGAATTGCTGTTATATCATCTGTAATGTGTATGATTAGAAAACCATAATTATAAAGGTTCGTGTCATTGGAGCAAGATAAAACTGTGTCTGGTAAAAATAACGCGTGCAATTTATTTTTCAATTGTGCCTGTTTACCGAGCTGCTGTCGTGTAGTCTCCTGTAATGTTACTTTTTTGTCGTACTGGCGTAACATATTTAACCTTTGATGTCGTTTTTCAATATATCTCATCATTCAGTGTGGCTTGACATCAGAGTAGGCTTTGAATAATTGCATTTTCTGGGATTGTGTGATTTAAACGACTCAAAGCTGACTGCGTTTAATGATGTGCAACGGTTGAGGTAATATCCTTGTTCTCTTTATTATCGTATAATAAATTGCTCGAAGAACAGCATTTATGCATTTATTTGAAACATGAAACGCGATAAGTTGTCCTTTAAACATAGCAAACAACAAAATTGCACTTAAGTGTGCAATAACATGCAATGGTCACGACAAACAATGTATGCTTTATTTGAAGACCTTAGTAAATCTTTACTTAACTATGGGCGTCCTTAGCCAGTCGTGCTATTACGATCATAGTTGAATTATGCTCATTTTCAGTATTATAGAATTAGTTATTACAGATGATTGATGAAGATTGTATTTATTATAAATCATTCAATTCCAAGCTGCACTTCCTCTGACCTTTCACGAAGAACTGAAAAGACATAAATTATTTCCATGTGACGAAATAGAAGTTATCCAAATAACTGATCTGGGATTCCCCTAATTATTGCACTCTTGTTCATATATTTTAATTCTCAACTACATTTAGCATTTCTATTGATTCTGATATCTTTTTGTTGCAATTCTGTTGAGGGCTATTAAATAACAAAATTATAGAATGAGATTGATCATAGCAAAATCAGGAAGCTAGATGTACCAATTTACTATGCGGAAACGCACAAACGCATTATTAAGTGAGTTCATAGATTCTTCTTTATTTCACTTCCACATACGATTTTACCTACAACTAGAAATTCTGCATTACTGCCGTCCACAGAACTGCAACGAACGGAAAATCACAGCTTTGAACATCTAATTTAAATGTGTGAATGTAATTACAAGGAATTGCAGCAAATGCAAAAACAGTTAATCTTTCGAAGATCGTGAAACGCACTAACATATTTCACAGATTTCTCTGTAGCAAGGCTTTTTGAGCAACTGAGTTGTACTTTAATTAGAAAGCGTTGAAGTTGCAACAACGGAATGTGAAAAATCAGCTTCGTTTCGCGCTTTGCCCATAGAAAATGAAATGAGGTGTGTAAAGTGCAATCGATACGAAGTAGATTTCCTAAATCAATATATGCGTGGAATTTTCAAAAGAAAAAACTTATACACAGATTATACTAGTTTCAACTTACATTTACAGTGCTAAAATAAATTGAAAATACTTTACATCGGTCTAGCATGTTTTATTTTTCTAAAGATAATGTTAGTAATAACAGGTGTAATAATAATTGAAAAAGCTTTTAAATTTTAAGGTACTATAGCTAGTTCTACATTTTCCAGTATCTAAATTTACATGGACACTGGAAATGCATTTCAAAAAAATTTTAAAAATCTAAACTTAAAGTATTCAATTTAATATTAAAATACATTTACTATTAAGAACTCCACGTTTTCACATTTAAATGACTCGAATTTTACACTCTGCCACCTCGTTTAATCTGCTTGCCGTGTCGAAGGACCATTGAGTATAATACCATAGAGTTCGGTGAAGGTGATACATCTTAACATGCATGCACGAGACCGCTGTGTACTTAATTAACTTAATTAATGAGGTCGTAAGACTACAATGACAGGCTCGCCTCCGCTCCATTGGCGTAACAAGGATCGTAGTTACTAAACGTGGCTACTTAAAATCATAAATGTCACCACTAACTTTAAAAAAGATGTCTCGGTGGTACCTTCACTTTCATTCCTATTCTATTCTTGAACGAAACAGTGTCTTAATCTATGTACAATTCTAGATCAAGACAGTAGTCAATGTTCAGGGCTTCGTAACTCGTGTAAAAGTAAAAACAATGTAAAAGGGTTTACACGGAACTTCCCTTAAGCGAATTACATCAATTTGTAAATACAAAAAAACATTGCAGTCGCTGGGATTCGAACTCGCGTTTTTAGACGCTCACCGAGGCTGAATCCGATTACTAACTGCTAGTCCGATGCTTTAACCCCGCCGACATAGCAGTTGTACTGGCTTTTGTCTCTATGCGCAAAATTCTGTCCATTTTACAATTTTCACCGTGTATCTCTTGGGTCCCATGTTCTTCTAGGATAAAAACCTAAGCTTTGAGCAAATTATTACTTTCCTGCATTACAACAAAAATAGTCATTTTTTAAAATGCTCACTCTGTATATATTTGACTGAAATTATATACGGTTTCGAGCCAGTTAGACGTATAAACTGTATGGAAAAGATCGTCTTCCACCAACAAACAGTTTTTGAGCAACAGCGTCAACAGACAGACGGCAGTCAGACAGACGGAATTGAGAAAGCCTGTTTTCTTCGTCATCTAGGGACATGAAGATCTGAAGAAATTTCGGAAGGTGATTTTTTCACAATTACAATGCTTCCTTCGAATTTAGGCAAAGGAAGGAAAAAGACCAACCATAGCCGCAAACCAATATACGAATTTAAATTAAATATTAACTCCATACCCCATATAAGGTGTCAGAAGCCAATAGCATATACACGATTCCGTCAAGATTTAAAAAATCTGGTGTGATACACTTACACAACTTCCTTTTACAGTGATCTTATAATCAGCCAAAAATTTGATTTTTAATTTTTAAGCATTTCTCAAAAATTACAAATTCTACAGAAACCGTACAAAATAGAGCGTTAGTTCAATAGACAAATTTTCTTAAAATTTCAAGCTTAATTCGAAAATAGAGTAGAATAAAAAAAAACAACAGAAACCCATTTTAGAAATACTCAACTGGAAAATCACCTATCTCACATCAATACACATTAAAAATGTATTAAAAATGTAAAATTTGAAAACAATCGTTATTCAGACTAGTTTACATGCACACGGGATATTTGGCACGATTATTTCCTGAATAGATAAATTCAGTTGGTAAAGCACCTTTGATAATGATATCAAAATTATTTAGAAGCGATTAAATTCTGACACATTTTTAACCGTGGTTAAATTTTAACATTTGAATTTTTATCAGTAATAATGTATTAAGGGCAAATGATTTTGCCGAAAAAATATTTTTACAAAAGGTTTTTGTTTTGGCAATGTCAAAGTTAGTTTGTCTAGGGACATTGCCAAAAAAACTAAAAATCTTAAGGGAAAAAAACAGAGTAAAATTAGGACCTCGAAATATATTTTGTCGACTGTTTTTCAAATATTGATTCCTTTTGTATCGGTATGCAATGAATATGACATTTATACTGATGCACATTGACGGTTCAAATGACGTTTTTGAAATACCTCCTTGATTAAAACAACATATTTGGTGATTGCCATGGATACAAGTGACTTTTTACCACTATAATAACATGTGACTGGTTGAATTTTGAAAAATCATGACATTTGATTGAATAATAAGAGATGCGGAAATAGTCATTATTAAACTGGGAGAAACCATGGTAATTACCCATTACTATTATGAATATAAATGAAATAATCATTTTAATTGTCCAAAATACTACAATCAATATAGAATAGACGGCGATGAAGTAAATAATAAAGATGGTAATGATGTGATTCTAGTTGCTACCACAGAAAACCAACTGTAAAGATTATTAGTTCAATTCAGTTTAGTCGTTGAAAAATAAAATATGATCACATATCATACAAATATATTACGTTATAAGATCTGGAAGTGTCTTAGAACGACCCAAGACAAAATTAAGCCCGAAGGGCTGAGTTTTTCTATGTTTTTAAGCCTGTTCCAATAAGTCACTTAACGATCGAGTGTCGTATAACATTTGTGGGCTATCAACTTATAAAAATAAAAATACCCTTGAATACTACCGGGTGTCTTAAAATGAATTACATCTAGTATGCTTTGAATTTCCCATAATGCAATCTAAAATTTTACTTGAAATTGGCAAGACTGTAAGTCTATGTCAAATTAGAGGTTAGCAGGTTAGATTTTGCGTCAGTCTGTGTCAAAACTGACACAAAACCTAACCTACTAATCTTGAATTTGACATAGACTTACAGTCTTGCCAATTTCAAGTAAAATTTTAGATTGCATTATGGGAAATTCAAAGCATACTAGATGTAATTCATTTTAAGACACCCACCACGGTATAAAAATTGTTACATAAAAATTAAGTGCGTGATTATTGTTTCTACAGTAATAAAATACAAAATCATTTTTATAACAGTCCTATTTTATAACGGATCTGTTATTTTGTTGTTGTCATAGCAACTAACAAGAATAGGATGACTTTCGGTCAGGGATAACAAAGCCAGAAACAAGTAAAAATATTACCAGAACAAAACAACGTGATAGAAACAAGTGATTATTAAAACAAATGTAATAGCAGTGTGTAGCAATCACTATCTTGAAAAATCTGTAAATGGGTTTACACCGAACTTTCCTCGCGCGAATTAGATTAATTTGCAAATTTAAAAAAATGCATCCCGCTGGGGTTTGAACCCGCCGCATCTGCATAGCGATCGTAACTGCATCGATAAGTCGAACTGCGCCATCGAGCCTTATTGAAATGAGTGCGGCGCGCGTCTCTATAACGGAACGGTCTTATTGTTGAAACATTTCGACTCTTTTCTGACATTATTTTGTATCTGTTGAGTCCTATTTTCGGCAAGTGTAAACCCTGACCTATGTGAAAATTATTACTTCTTTCTATTTCAATATTAACTCAAAAATAAACAGAATTTTATTTTTTAAAAGTGCTCACCCTGTATATATTTGTCTGAAATTGTCACGGTTTCATGCCAGGTATACAGATTGCGGCAGGCTACTAGGACCAGTGCAAAAGCAAGGAGAATATGCATGTGGCCGTCGTGGTGTTTAACAAACGAACAATCAATGTACTATAGCAGTAGGTCGTTAGGATCATTATAAATACGAGGTATTTATTCGATTTTTTAATTTTTTAAGTACTATTACGGCCACAGGTAAAGTCCCCTTGCTTTTGCTATGGTCCTAGTGGCCTGCCGCAATCTGTATATATAATGTGTATGCAAAATATCATCTTCCTCCGACAAAGAGTTTTTGAGCTATACTGTTAACAGACAGGCAGAAAGGCAGACAGACAGACAGACAGACGGAATTGAGAAAACATGTTTTTCGTCATCTAGGGACTCTGAAACGTGAAGATCTGAAGAAATTTCGGAAGGTGATTTTTTCGTGATTACAATACTTCCTTTGTCTTTCAGACGAGGGAAGTAAAAATGCACTATAATAAAGTATGCTATAGAGGAATAACTAGAAACGGTAATGAAACAACAAATACTACAATATGCAAAAATAAACATCTTTTGGCAAAACGAATGTATTGAATAACGCCTATAGGGGATATGGTGACTCATTGATAAAATAAGTTGAATATACATGTTTCCAAAATCCATACAAGGTAGAAGAAGTGTCGGTAGACTCCAAAATATACGGGAAACTACAGACAACATAAGGTATACAGTGAAGTAGCTGTGTTGTCAACTTAATTATTCGCCCCTGTAGTTGAAAACATTGGAAAACTAAGCAATTAATATCTCTGGAGAAGAACTTTACAACTCAAGATTCGCCGATGCTTTTCTACTAATATAGAAAAGCCATGGTACATTACAGGAAATGTTAAAACGATTTACACAAACTTGACCTAAAGCCAAGTTAGAGATTTTTTTACCAAAACACAATATATGACTAACGAAGACGGGCAAGAATATACATAATATTTAGATCAACAATAATACCGTAGAGAAGGTAGAAACACACATATCTTTAGCAAGCTCTGACTTCAAGCAAAAAACCAAGAGCTGAAAACTTGTGTTTTCATCAAAAGAATAAATAAGATGAGAATTCAACAAAGAGCATTGCTCTGCTGGACCATACAACAAACCCGTGTATATTAGCGAAAGGACACAAGCAAATCGAATGGTTTGTTTGAAATAGAACTGAACGGGACATGTAATTCAAATAAATGACAAATGCTGAGAGCAATTACGAAAACGAAGACCCTGAGCAAGAAATGACGAATGGAGATGGAGAAGAAGAAGAATAATTGCTTAATGATACTTCACAAGTATTTTAATTAATTATTACAGCATAATGCTGTCTACCCGATTCCCTTCTTCCATGCCTCTCTATCCCAAGCTTGATCTTCGTTCAGATTTCTTTCATACATTGCTTGTCGTATGCTTTCGTTCCATGATCTTCGGGGCCGACCCCTCTTTCTTCTTCGTGGAGGTCGCCACTGTAATACCCTTTTTGGTCATCTGTTTTCCGGCATTTTCAAAACATGCCCAAACCATTTAAGACTTCTTCTCTGGATTCTATCTATTACGTCCTTTTGGGCTCCCATTCTTTGCCTAATTTCTGGGTTAGATATATGGTCCAGTCTGGATAATCTTGCGCTTCTTCGGAGGTAGTCCATTTCCATCGCTATTAATTTTCTTCTAATATCGGCATTCAAATTCCATAGCTCACTCCCGTAGCATAACACCGATTTCACCATTACTTCCCCAACCCTTTTTTTTTGTTTTTCTAGATATATATTGGACCCACCACAATGAGTTTAAGGCACCTATAATCTTCCTACTTTCCCCAATTCTATGTTTAATTTCTTCCATCCCTAAGCCGTCCTTATTGATCAGCACTCCCAGATATTTAAACTTTCTACTTGCCGCACTTGGCATGTGTCATTGATGAGTACTTCAAACTTTGCTTCTGAATTTACAACCAGATATTCCGTCGTCTCTAGACTGTTTCTAGACCCCATTCTTTGTATACAGTATACAACCTTTTGATCATAAATTCCAAGTCAAAGGAGTCCTGTGCTAGGACGACTTAATCATCGGCAAAGCTCTGCGTAAATAGGTGATTGTCATTGATTGGGATTCCCATTGCTCCGCACTGTCTCTTCCAGTTCGTACGTGCCACGTCAATGTATATATTGAATAATAAAGGGGAAAGACTACAGCCTTGTCTCAAACCTTTTGTCGTATATATTGGATCTGATAGTTGTCGCCCTACTTTTACATAAGCAATGTTGTCTGTATAGAGTTCTCTAATAATATCAATTAAGCAGGGATTGACCTCCATCATGTTCAGTGTTGTCCACAGTTTACATCTAGGAACTTCATCATATGCCTTTGTTAAATCTATAAATGCTAAATGTACCTTAGCACCCACTGCTATTTCTTTTTCGAGTACTTGCTGCAAAATAAATAAATTGTCTACACAGGATCGTCCCGGTGTGAAGCCACTTTGTTCTTCTCCAATTTTATGTCCGACCTCTAACCTTAATTTGTTTTGCATAATCTTTCCGAAGAGTCGGCTAAGTGAGCTGGTCACACTTAGACCTCTGTAGTTTCTGGGATTTTTCCGATCTCCTTTCTTAAATATGGATACTCTGTGTAACACCATCCACTCTTTAGGTATCTTATTAGTTGTGCAGCATTTTGTCATTAGGCTTCTGATTCTTTCCATCAACGTTGTTCCGCCATATTTTATTAGTTCTATTGGAACGCCTCCTGGTCCTGGCGATCTGCCATTTTTCATTGCAATTACGGCATCCTTTATTTCTTTTTGGCTAATTGTTAAGGGACTCCGCCTATTATCTTCTGTCTCTGGGGGTATTGTATCTTCTACGCACGCTGTTCGGTCTTCCACTAACAGTTCCTGGTAATAAGAACTACTATATAAACTTAAAATGTCAGCGTCTTATGTTTTTAACCGGACAAGGTCCGTATTCTGGTCATTTACGTTATTAGTCCCTCGTTCCCAATGCCAAATTATACCTAACATTGGAAAAGTGGCATGACAATAATTTAGAAATTACGCAACGCACGAACGAACGACATAACAAGCCTTCACAGATAGGTAATAAATTGTCAAGGTGAAGATGTTCAATCTCAAAAACAATGAGTTACATGCACTTGTCGTCCTGACCCACAATTTCACGCGATCGTGCCGAGGCATCGCAAGTGCTTAGATTTTGCAAGTTCCCAGCAGCGAAACATTAACATTCAAGAAAGGCGCCGATTAGGCAGTTGCCTTAGATGCCGCACGATGCGTAATATAGACGCACGCCGAGGTGAGCGACATGCAAATTGTTACACCAACAACCGTAACCTGGTTACTTTTCGACCCACTTAATTGTCTAACTCATCGTTTATGAAAGAAGTGAACTTGAATTTCGTTTTCGTCGACGAAAGCGACATCGCGCAGCGAAAACGCGAACGGGAATTTGCAAAGCGCAGCGACGCTGAGTTTTATCACGTACCGAGCTGAGACCTCGACGACATCGTGGTGAAAATTTTAAGCTCACTCTATTGATTGATTGCCTCGCGTGATTTGTAACAACCTATTCTTGGGAAAATAACGGCATAGCGGGCTAAGAACTGGTACCTTGGGGAAGTCCCCTTTGTTAATTTTCTGGACCTGGCGGTATGGACTGCAGTAGACCATGTTTTCGAATATTAATATTAAATATACCCAACAGGGAATCGCAATTTGTAACGATCTAATGTTTCAAATTAATATTTTTGTATCTTAAGCATTACCTATAGAGACGAACAAAAACACCTACAGCAGATCTATACCCAGCAGTGGATGTTGCAAGCTGATTAATGATGATGATGATGATGATGTTACCAGGAACCAGAAAAAAATAATATCTCAACTGTCGAACGGGACCAGTATTCCTCCCTTGACTATCCCTCTTATATATCACATTAAATTTGCTTTAAAATCGCTTATATTTTCCTCTTCAGTTTCAATTCATGGACTGGTTTGTTGCAGCCTTCCACTGTTTTCTGTATTTTCCTCTTCAAGTCCTGGTACTAATTTCCACTTCCGTATTTAGTTTACATATTGTAATCTGGGTTTTTCTTGAGGGTTTTCCCTTCAACTTGAGTGATTCGTCTCTTTTGAATATGTGCCCTGCTACTACTTTTTCTTTCTTGTCAGTTGATTTTCATGGTTCTTCTGTAACACCATGTTTCAAAAGATTCTAACTTTCTTTAATCTGAACTGTCGATTTGACTTTCAGTTTCTCGATGCTCAGATGCTCGAAACATGTTTGAATGAATTGTTTTTCGTTTTTATGAATGCATTACTTGCAATTATTAGTTGTTTTTGCTATAGCGGGCACACACAGCATGCACTGCGTTAATAAATAACCCCCGCGAAAAAGGTTAAAAGATCCATCGCATAAATCCTGAAGGAGAAACTTCCAGTGGATTTGCTGACAGTCTTATACCAGCAGCTGGTCTGCTTGGAAATCGGCAAGAGACGCGAGCGATTGACAAGTTCTATAAACGCAATGTGAAGTGGGTCGCAAGTGATTGACAACCTCCGTGGACGCAATGACAGTACGCGCGATTATCAACGCAAGTACGACACTTTAACGCACCTTGTAGCATTATGACACACTTCAGGAATTGTCATCTCGCAGCCGAATGTCTACCTAGAAAGGGCCAAAACCATAAAACCCTCGAAGACACAAAGACTCCGTTAGCGCAATCAGAAGGATAAGGCAAGACCTGATCACCCGGGTAGACGAATCAGAGGGTCTTAACTTCCTTCTCAAACGCAAAACCCTCGCAGCACGATGGCAATTAGCACTTACTAAAATAGGCCAATAGACGAATCGGAGGGTGGGGCATAAATCTTCCACTGGCGCAATAGGACAAGAGTAAATATAAACACGATCGGGGGCAAGAAACAGGCAACCATTTACGTGGTCATTTACCGAGCTCTGTCTTCTCACCTGAGATGTGTCAGCACGCTAATTATTAACCGCGCACTATTATTTATTTTACGCATTTGTGCATTGATTTGTATATGTGAAAATCATATTAAATTTTATTAAAGAGTTGTTATCCACAACGTATTTCTTATTTCCAATTACGCGAGTGTAAACCGACAACTTTATTACTATAGAATGCTCGCTTTACTTGAATTATTCTCTTGTTTATTAGCTCTTATATATGGAAACAATAAACTTTATTATTTTAAAAAATGAAATTTACTTCCACGAATACTTTGTTATAAGAGGAATGAAGTCATGGTTTTTAGATTAGTAATATTTTTTATGAAAGCTTAGAAACGTAAATTTATAAAATTAAGAAAACGGTATTTTCGATAATATTTAATTTGTTGCCCATGTTGACATAATTATATTCCATCTTTTATGCTAAAAATGTATCAATAATTCTGATGTTTTAATAACTAGGGCAGAGTTGATTCTTAATCAACTTTGCTGAAACTAACAAAATTGTTGCAATTTCTCTGAATTTCCTCAATTCCAAACAACATTCCGTGAAATATTAAATAGATGCCAAATTTATATTAATGATATTTAAAATTACTAAATATTTATGAAAATAAAAGTCTAGATGAAAATCTAGGTCGGCCTATCACAACATGTAAATTTGTTAAAAATAATAATGGGGCAGGGAATCAATAGCGAATTCTATTTCGGAATATTCGCTCATCTCGTGCTAACTTCAGGTTTATTTACTTATGTAATTTTGCCCCTTCTTAAAGTGGGTGGAAAACTGGTTAACATGTAGTTGTATCTGCGAAATGTTTTGCGATATAATTTCGCAGAAATTGTATGTAAACTGCCTTTAATATTTATATCAAAGTACCAGCAGCTACTAGAAATGCACATTTACACTTTTAATAAAAGAGGCAATTGTTTTAAGGACATGAAGTTCTTACATTACTTATTGCCAACTTAAAGACGGAAAGGCGGTAAATAAATAATACATGGTGCACAAAAAAAAATATGTAATGGTTGTTCATACATAGTAATGAATAGATAATTACCTTATAATTTAATGTGTTGATGGTAATGTTAATTTTAAAATTACAAAGTATACAGTAACACTGATTTTATTGTCTATGGCCAACCCTTATTTATTTGTATTTTTTCATTGTGTTTTTTACACTGAATATTTTTATAATGTTCTTAAATATAGCTTTTTAAAACACCACATTATACTATTATTATTGTAGATGTTACATATACTTACCATATAATATAACTTTGTATATTGTCAGAAATACATATTTTAAAATGTATGTTGCTGTTTATCGTTCAATGTTTCTGTACAGCTTACAATTATTAGTACCATTAAGTCACATGATTAATTACTATTTAACCAATAGTGCTCTTTAAACTTGTCATAAATTAAAAAGATTTGTAACCTTCAACTATAATGCTAGAAAAGTGCAATTCTAGTAATAAATATACTATGATCAAAAATTATGTTCATCTCTTATGTCTATGGAATAGCTCCTAATTTATGAATGCAACTGTAAGTCATTTAAAAATAAAATCTCAAACTTGACATTTAAATATAAATCTAGTTGAATTCATTAATTAGGAACTATTCCATAGCCATACTAGATGAAAATAATTTTTAATCGTACTTTACAAGAGGATTGAGAAAAGGAAAATGCAATATCGGACTCTGAAGTGGTTCAATGAACTGCCATGACAAGATCAAATCCTCCGTTCAAACTTTCTCCAAACTGCTTAGAGAACATATTAGCACAAAATCTAACATTTCCACATTATTGTTACTTTACATCTTTGCACACTGCATTTTTAAGGATAGAGGAACCTTTTAGAATTTATAATTTTTAACAATAGCACCGTGAAATTATAGTCGCATAATCGATTGAAAATTTAATTAATTTTCATTGTTTCTTCCTTCCAGTGAATCTTCAGCCATGGGTGAACGGGTGGAACCATCAGCTCCAGTTGCTCCAAGTCCAGATCTAGTTGGGGTTGCAATAGAGCGGCCACCACCCTTACAACATCAGCAGTCATCGCTATGGATCCGCAGACAGCAGGCTGTATGCGTACGGCATGCCTTCAAAACATATGGTTCAAAGAAGAACCCCAATCACGTACTTAGCAATCTCAATATGACCGTTGCCAAAGGAACTATGTGAGTAGAATATTAATTGGTCTACCGTTAAAAGCTTCTAGTAACAGAATTGTCAATCATTGTAATTATTACAAAATGGATCGTTGCAAAGCACCTGCGTATATTTTATTGCGTTAACTACTGGGGAAATGTATTTTATCCTTGAGTTGTTATGGCTTTCAAAGTTTACGTTGGTAGTTTTGTTTATTATATGCTTTGTGTAAATCTAAATTAATCTAAAACAAAAGTGTACCTAATCAATTAGACAAAGAGATGTTATACCTATTGGCTATTAGTGCTAAAAAGTTAACTGTCAGGGATACTGCTAGAATTGTTAATGAAGCACTTTGCTGTGTGTTGATGTCATCAAAGTCAACAAACGTTTCAATAAAATCTTTGATTTGTGATTTCACTGCTGTATGTTCTTAAATTCTTCAATTTTTTTTGTCCATGTACAGTCGCGGAATTAAAAATCCGGGCGAGTCTTATAGCGGATTTTTGCAATTTTTGCGTAATGTAAATTGGGCTTTTGCGTTTCTAGGTTAGCAATTGACAGTTAAACAATGAGGTATGCTGTCATATACGAGTAATTATGTTGACTTTGGCTAATTTCACCAGGTAACGTGATAAGTAAAGTAAAGTAAGATATACACTGAATCATTTTAAGTGCCCGGATTTTTAATTCCGCCACTGTACCTGTAATCAACACAAATAAATAAATTGGTTTTACTCCTTATCTGTGCCTACTTTTTCTTCAATTATTACAAAGTTGTATGTAGGGTACAGAACAGATTTAATCAAATACAACTTTTTTCAAATGTCCCAAATTGCTCATGTGGTAATGTAAAAACTATTGAAATACAAAAAGTACGTTAGTTTTATTCATGTCGTGTTTGTAAAACCACACATGCTTAATGCAGTGTTAACATTCCCAGTGGAATCCATAATCAAGGTTAGTACAATAATACTAACGATGAACAAACTTTCCACGTATAACAGGAAGATGTAGGTAAATTAAAAATGAAATAGTCATTGTCTGTCTGCTATTATTAAATTCTTAAATAAATTTTATTCAGTATACTTTTTAAATACCACTTGAATGACTACATTGGCGAGCATTATTTTAATTACTTATAAGCATACTTTGAAATTCAACAATCAGTTTCCACAAGCCATTGCGATAACTAATATTGTATCATATAGGTACCTACAGTACATTGAAGATAAGCGCCTCATATACGTCTAAAACTGTTTGATAATGAATTAGATGAAATCTATACCTATGATCTACATTTAAATGGTAGAGTGATTCATTTTCTCTACAAACAAGAAATACTACAATTTTCGATAATCATCTTTTATGTACGAGATTTGTCTAGTAATTATTCTATCGTACGCAACAAAAAAATAAATGGCTACCACCTTAGAACAACGCCATCTCAGTCTGCTTCAAAGTACCTCTTTTGGGTAGCCACAGGCTTATTCTACTACTCGTTTCACATATTGAAGCCAGTTGCATACTCACCTTTTGGAAGATTCTTCTTGATCTGCTCCACATCCACATACCACTTTCCCTTCAATAGCAATTTAAATTTTGGTAACAGCTAGAAATCTCAGGGAGTCATGTTAGGGCTAGATGGAGGCTGACACATTTCAGTAATGAGATGTTTACTTACCGCTTTCTTCCCATTGAATCTCCCAATCGCTTCAAAGCTTCCAGGTAGTATTCCTTGTTTGCCATCTCACCTTGTGGAGCATACTCATGGTGGTTAAAACTTTGCCCATTTTACGGCAGACGCGGTGGCCCTTCAAAGTCGACTCTCCAACGTTTGGTGGCCAAATTCGAGACGACCGGTTCGGTAAACAATCAGCCAACACCCGTACGTCAAAGGAAAGTCAGATCGGCAGAGAACATCGCCGCTGTCCATGAAAGTGTGCAGGAGAACCCGAGGCAGTCAATTCCTCCCCGTGCACAAGAACTCGGCCTTTCGCAGACTTCAACTTGGCGAATTTTGCGTCGGGACTTGGGCCTGCACCCGTACAAGATCTAAGTGACCCAGGAGCTCAAAGTTAATGACCATAGACAATGCCGATTGTTCGCTGACTGGGTTTCGGAGCGTTTGGAAAAGGACCCCAATATTGGCCGAAAAATCGTTTTTTGCGACGAGGCGCATTTTTAGATGAATGGTTATGTTAACAAGCAAAATTGCCGTATATGGGACGACGCCAACCCACACGAGGTTCACCAGGTGGCAATGCATCCACAAAAAGTTACTGTTTGGTGCCGATTTTGGGCCGACGGCGTCATTGGTTCGTACTTTTTCGAAAACGACGTTGGTAAGGCCATTCACCATCAACGGCGAGCGCTACAGATCGATGATAACCAATTTCCTTTGGCCCGAATTGAACGGTATGAACGTGGACGACATGTGGTTCCAGCAGGACGGCACTACGTGCCACGCAGCGATCGACACAATAGACATTCTGCATGAACGATTTGAGGGTATGGTTATCTCTCGCAGAGGTGACGTGAATGGGCCACCAAGATCGTGCAATTTGAGCCCGATAGACTTTTTCTTGTGGGGTTTTCTGAAGTTGCAAGCCTATGCCAATAAGCTGCAATCGACCGATGCCATCAAAGTCAACATAACCCAGGCCATCGCTCAAATTCAGCCGGATCTATGCGGCAGAGTAATTGAAAATTGGACCTCTCGGATCCGTGCCACCGTGGCGGATATTTGAACGATGTCATATTCCATACATAATGGCATACATGGGCCTTTCAAATAAAAAAAGAATTTGGTTAATATCTCACACACAGCTTGTTTTATTCCATTTCAACATCGACTCGCCCTTATTGGAAAACCCTTTACCTGCAGTTAAATGGAACTCACACACAGAACTATTTTGCGTACGTATTTTTGTCCATTAAGCATATTCCCTTACAGTTGCGAAATTTTCCCACAGCCTGAAGCAAACGCTTATCTCTCAAACTGCAAACATTTCCTGTATCAGGCTACCTTAAGCTGGTGGCCTGGAAACCGGTGAGTAGTGGATAGAGCTAATCCTGGACTCTAAATGACTGACATACGTCATCAACCTTAAATGACGGACAATAAAGATGTCACAAAACCCCAGAGCAATTGCGTAACTGCGTACTTACTCTCTAGATAGTTAAAATGGCCTTTACTTGAAGAGCAAACACTGGCTTGTGGCACACAAACACTTATGTAGTATTCTATTTACATCTCAAGGCTTGAAGGATATAGGTATATCCATCACTAAACATACACAATTGAGCGATTCACGCACTAAAACAGGACAGTACTCATTCACTTTTAACTATACGAAGTTACAATGTTTAAATCTAACAAACAATGAAAATGCATGCAAACACAAACTGGCTATATGTAAATATTGAAGTAAACAACAAGGCGAGGGGGGCCAGATGCTTGTTTCACACTATCTTCTCCTGAGTGGCCCTTTTAGTAATTTCCCTCCTGGTTTTCTTTCACATGCTTTCTTGGGTTATATGTAATAGCACTCGGAATACTACACATTTTTTATTTAACCAAGTTTCTATCTCTTACCGTTTACTAGAACCGCAGCTATGAAGGATCTATTCTGTATATTTGAAGTATATTAAGCACCATCGAAGTGTTCCTGAACCATACATATATTAAATACATGCAGTATATAAATACACCAATGAATAAATAGTTTTGATCCATTTATGACATGCAGTGGTAAAAATGTGTCTCCTTTATAAACAAACAATTGAACATTTTATTTGAATATCATATATATTTATCATTTTATCAATTTCTCCAGTAAGACATGTAGCTAAAGCAAAACCGTTTTCGTAATACTATACCGTTAATGTATTTTTCATAACACCTACTTGTTATTTGTCAATAACAGAACTGTCAACCTGACTGAAAAGTTCCCCATAACAGCTTAGGCTGTTGAACACTTAACAGCCTAGGCTGTTAAGAAATAACAGAACAGTAATATTTTAACATTGGCAAACTGTAAGTCTATGTAAAATTCGAGGTTAGCAGGTTAGGTTTTGCATCAGTCTATGTCAAAACTGATGCTAAACCTAACCTACTAACATCGA
Organism: Agriotes lineatus; assembly: GCA_940337035.1. Taxonomy (NCBI): domain Eukaryota; kingdom Metazoa; phylum Arthropoda; class Insecta; order Coleoptera; family Elateridae; genus Agriotes; species Agriotes lineatus. The sequence goes on along the minus strand of CALNHX010004000.1, from coordinate 107,629 downwards.
ATTTGACACAGACTTACAGTGTCACCAACAATACATTTCAGTATTGCTAAACGTAATTTTTTTTCTATAGGTGACTCTGATAAGACGAGTTTTCTAACACCCGTTACTAATACTAGTTAACTTTTTCATTTAAATTGCTCTAAAATTTCAACTTTTGTAGGTGGTATGAAAAATATTCAACGACATACAGCCGTTATCGCATCTAACTAACTCGGGTAAATTACAATAGCCTCGGCCTAACGGCCTCGGCCACAAATTTATCCTTGTTTGTTAAATGCTTACTAACGGCCTTATGTCGTTAATAACTATTACCTGAATAAAACAAACACATAAAAGTCATTCACAACAGCTGCTGACCATTAAAGACCAGGAGATCTTTAAAAAATAAAATCATACATAATGGGCACTGGTGGTTAAGAATCACATCATTTTTAAATTATGTTTAATAAATTGTTCTTAAACTGTATAAATTTTTATTACAAAAAATATTGAACGACACACGGCCGATACACAAATAATGGACTTTGTTGATTGTAAACTAATAGATAAATATATGCTAGGTACATGTTATTATAATATTTTACTGAACCAAGAATAATAGACCTTGGCAACATTATTATCTTGCTTTCCTTCATGAAACCTGCAGTACCGATCAAAAATATCGCCACCTTGTATTGTATAAGTATGTGACAATACACATATATTTTAAACTAAAAGGCCAGATTTATTTCAATGTAATCATTGTTTAAAATGGAGTAGAATCCAATATAATTAAATGAGAATAAATGTTGCATGCATGCATAATGTATATTTTCATAATTATCTAGCTAAACAATTACAATATCCTTCACCTCATAAAAGTACATGTTATTTAAATTGCAAGCCTTGTTTATATATTATGTCTGAACATTTTTCCTTTTGTTATTGTTGTTCAGTCAATTTGTTTATATCTTTCCTATTTTTTATAGTCGTCTAAGAATGTTTTTAATGTTTATTTCTATTTCTTCTATTTCGCAGTCTTTATTCAATAGGTATTCACCGTAACACTCAATTCCAATAATCTTTTGCAATGCCCATGTAAGAATAAATGTGTAACAGCTTTTTAAAATATTAAAATTGAACATTAAATAAACAAATGTTTAACATCAGTTCTTTTGCAGATATGGACTATTGGGAGCCTCTGGATGTGGAAAAACTACCTTATTATCTTGTATAGTGGGTCGCAGGCGCTTAAACACGGGGGAAATATGGGTATTAGGCGGGAAGCCCGGCACTAAAGGCTCAGGTGTTCCCGGAAGGAGGGTAGGCTACATGCCCCAGGAGATAGCTTTGTATGGCGAGTTTTCCATCCGAGAAACCATGATGTATTTTGGCTGGATTTTCGGAATGGAGACTCCCGAAATCAATGACAGACTGCAGTTTTTACTAAACTTTCTTGATCTGCCAAGCCAGAATCGTTTAGTGAAAAATTTAAGGTAAAATTATTATTCCGCTTTTGTAAAGTTTGGCTAATTTAAAATTTGTTGTAGTGGTGGCCAGCAGCGTAGAGTTTCTTTCGCTGTTGCACTTATGCATGATCCAGAACTGCTCATCCTAGATGAACCAACTGTCGGCGTCGATCCTCTACTTCGGCAGAGTATTTGGAATCATTTAGTTCAAATTACAAAAGACGGAAACAAAACAGTTATTATTACCACGCATTATATTGAAGAGGCACGATCTGCACATACTGTACGATTCCTGTTTTTTGTGTAACGATGTCTCTAATTTTATTATTTATAGATTGGTCTGATGCGGTCAGGTAAACTATTGGCGGAAGAATCGCCTCATGTTTTGCTTTCCATGTACGGTTGTCAGTCGCTGGAAGAGGTTTTTCTTAAATTGTCAAGAAAACAGGGTCAGAGCAATACCGTACCAGATAATAACGTTAGCAATAATATTAGCTTAGCGACTATGAATTGGGGCAAAAAGGATTCTATTTATGTTACTGAAGAAAGTGGGGTAGTTGGACTTAATTTCCACCAAAGCAAGGAAGTTTTAATTCATGATGCAACCAACGGCCACTTGGAAGTCAGTAATGTTAGTAATATTTTATTTGAGCTTTAAATAAAAAATTCTTTGTTCTTAGTATTTTCAGACTCTGTTTTATTACACTTATAAAGACGACTAAAAAAATGAAGTATAATTACTATAATAAAATTATTTGTTACAGATGAATGGCAAATCAGCACCCCCACCTAAATCACCTGCATCAGAGGCCTGTGATGACTGCACAAACTGTTCAAATATTACTACAGTGGGGAAAATGAAAGCCCTTCTTCAAAAGAACTTCTTAAGAATGTGGAGGAATGTGGGGGTCATGCTGTTCATTTTTGCACTGCCTGTGATGCAGGTCATTTTGTTCTGTATGGCGATAGGACGAGATCCAACGGATCTAAAACTAGCTATTGTGAATCACGAAATGAACTACACAAATATGTCATATCAATATTGCCACTACAAACCAGGATGCAAGTTTTCAAATTTGAGTTGTCGCTATCTTCAAAACTTAAATAACGATACAATACACAAGTTGTATTATCCTGACCCTCAATCAGCTATAAACGCTGTGAAAACGGGGAATGCGTGGGGCGCTCTCTACTTCACTGAAAACTTCACGGACGCTCTCGTTGCCAGGATGGCATTGGGTAAAGACGCAGATGAAGAAACATTGGATCAGAGTGAAATTCGGGTCTGGCTGGATATGTCTAGTAAGTCAATTATGTTATGATGTACTTGTAACCATGAGTGTCTTGCTTATTTGAAGAGATGGAGGGCAAATGTGGATTTAGCATTATTCCACTCCTAACTCTTGATTCTGAAAAAAAATCCATTGCAACTGGGAATATTATGATTAGGACAATTGCCTAATTGTAATTTTTTGGCCCATGTTTGGGACCTATTTCAAAGCCCTGCCCAAGCATCAAGAATTTTTGAAACGAAGTTCATGAACGTCTGCTTTAAATGTTTTTTTGTTGGAATGCGTTTATGAACGGTTTTAAGTGTATCTTTACAAGAGTCTCTCCAGTAAAGTTTCTGAACGCACCCTGCTGTTATTTGTCAACTATACCGACATTACCGACCCACCAATCTAAAACCTAACCTCAAATCTGACAAATCCCGCAGCCGGCTTTTATTTGACTGTTTTTGTCTTGGGTTGAGCATTGCCTGCAATTTGTGGGCATTCCTTGGTTAATTAAATTACATCTTGATCGCCATGCCTAAACAGAAAACCACATTGAAGGAAGAAATGAAGTGGTCAACGGAGTCGGAACGATACACATTCAATGAGGGAAATGTTTTTTGCAAATCTTGTGGTAAAGTTGTAAGTAAAAAGTAATATTAATATTGCTAAATAATGTTGCAATTCCATTTTAGTTTGCATGCACAAAGAAATGTCATATTGAAAACCATGTAAGAGACATAGACAAAAAGTTCATAATCATACCGACAAACCTTGCTACATGAATGCCCTTTTGGGTATTTGCTCGGCTCAACACGATATAAACAAATGTAGAAAACACTAACATTCCTTTTTATTTACATTTACAAACATAAATTGCAAACACATAATATTACGTCAATATGTTTACAATACAAATACAAATACGAACAGCAAATTACGTAGTAACGAATACCGGAATCTAATGTAGTAATTAGAGGCTAAGGAAACCGACCCGCGCCTTTGTCTAGATCAGAATGACGCAAGACGGAGGGAGAAGCAATGATCTGGTATCCCAGACTGTCTCTGTTTATATAGGTCGCTTGTGCAAGGCGAAAAATTTTTCTATTATTTGAATACAATAAGTTTTATCCAGCCGGGCACAGGCTGAGGGTTGAAATTTTCACTCTCGCCTAAAAAAAAAGACTTCTCGAGTTTATGGTCTGATTATCCAGCAGGGTTGACTCTCACTTTCCTTTGGTCTATTGATATTCGATTTCGGACTTTTGTTTGGGGTAGATGGAGGTCATGCTGTGATGATCCGGAATGCCTGCTGTTTAGACTATAGCGCGACGTTTGGAAGGTTTGTTACATTCTTTGCGTGATGACACATATCAAACTTGACGTTGAAGCGACTTCTAAAATGCACACGCACAATTGTTGCATCCCGAAATTTCAGTTTTATTAGCGCCTTTTGTAAAGCAATACACATAATTGACTGATACTCGCTGGTTTATGGTCTCCGCTACCCCCCAAGAACTAGATTAAGTCGAATTTGTTAAAGAACGATAATTGAGAAACTTCCTGGAAAAACATATGAAAAAAAAATGTGCCATGCAGCCTAATTTGCCTACTTTAGGTATTTAGTGCGTAAACCTGACATTTTTGGGGCCTGAATAAGGAGCCTATTTTAACTTCTTTAACAGCCTAAAATCCGCACTCTAATTTATAAGACCCTGAGAAACCTAGTTACGTATTCTGTTAAAAGAGAAAAGAAGGCTTACTTAGAATTTTGTCAACATACAGGCGATGCTGAAGCATTCTGGCTTAGCCTAAGGAACCTTAATGTTTACCCAAAACAAAAAATACTAATATACCTAAACATCTTGATAATGTAAATAATATTAATAACTATTTCATAAACCCAGTAAATCCACCTGCTCCCGATCTTCAGTTACTACGTTTTTATCTCAATAACACCAAACTGAATACCAATGAAGAAACGGAAGTGATTAAAATTTTATCAGTATTTAAATCCACTGCTGTCTGGCTTTAGATAGGGCCATAGCTATAACACAGCCTTGCTTAGTGTTTCCGATGATATTTTGAGGGCTTTGGATAATCAAAAAGTTGCAGTATTAGTCCTCTTAGATTACTCCAAAGCATTTGACACCCTTAATCACAACTTACAAGTTGCAGTTCTGCACTATATTGGTTTAGACTCAAATGTTATCCAACTGCTTCGAGACTTTTTAACGAGCAAACTACAGAAAGTTTCTTATAATAACAATATATCACTCGAACTTCCAGTTAAACACGAAATTCCACAAGGGACCATCTTGGCACCATTACTATATGTACTATATACTTCAAAATTTGCTAAAAAATTACTATACTGCCAGCATCACCTTTACGCTGATGATACTCAACATAATTATGTATTTGACCCGGAAGATGTACAAACTACAAACTATAGAATCAGTTGTGATTTGAGCAGGTTAGCTAATATTTCTGAGCAACACAAATTAACCTTCAAAAATCTGAAATAATTCTCTTTGGAAACAAAAACTGCAGAGAACGTATATCAAACGATTTGCACATATCTATGATAACTCAATTTTACTGTATTGTGAATACAGCCCGGAACCTTGGTCTGCGTTTTGATCAAAACTTTAGATTTAAAGAGTATTCTATAATCTATTCCATCTTTAAAAAAACGATGGTTGGCCATGACAATCTGACAGATATCACCACAAAGCAACTTGCTTTGTGGATATCACTCTAGCTGCGTTCGAAAAGGCACCTCTGACAGCTCTGTTTCCTCGAAATCATTCGCAGAAAGAGATCGATAATAGCCATCGGCACGAGTGGAAGTGAGATGAATGAACGATTTCGAGGAAACAGAGCTGTCAGAGGTACCTTTCCGAACGCAGTATCTGTATATGAACTGACAAAACTGCTGAAAAGTTAGGTTAGGAATTTTGAAAGTTCAGAATGCCCGATGTTGCCATAATGTGCTACATTTTTGTGAAATGGTTTTACAACAGTATTAATCAGAAATTTATAGAACAAGAGTGCGTTTATTTAAAATAGTTAAGGTATAAAATACATCCAATGGAAGTGGCTTCAGTCTCGAACAGCAGAAAAAGAAGTCATCGGCCGTCTAAATTTGAACCTCCTCCATTATTTCACCATGATCAGAATGTAACTCCTCTTCGTCATCAGAATCTGAATCATTTTCCAACAAAATCATGAGAGGCGGAATGTTTTTAAAAGAGATATGCCCCATTTCACGCACCCATTCTTCCTTTATGAGATTTTCGCAGTGATTACAACATTTTTTCCACATTTGCTTAGTGCATTGCGACAAAGACGTAACCCATAAACTATTAGTATGATTTTGGGAAGAAGATTGAGGGTTTATATGCTTGTTATAATAGTCCTTTGTTACGTATCATGCCATTTCAATTGGATTGATTTGACGGTGGTAAGGTAGTCAACGAAGAACTTCATGGTTTTGTTCTTTTAACAGTTGGTCAATTACATACATTTTGTTGCTGTTTGGTAGAAAAGGTTTTATTATCAACCAAAGTTCTTTTTTCTATAAATTTTGATACTCTGCCGTTACTAGTTTTCTCAATTTGCCATTTCTCCAGTTCGCCCCTCTTAGAGGAAAATGGTTGCGGCTTACCTTTGAAATTTTAACGTGTTTTTGTTCACAAAGAATTTTTCTATTATTCACAGTTTTGTATTTAAACCCCATTGATTTTACAGTCGTGGCCAAAAAAACCGGGACAGTTTCTTTGACCTAATTTTCAAAATGCGAAAAGAAGTGCTGACTCTGACAATTCTAATTAATAAATGTCTTCAAAAGTCATTGTTTATTCTGAATAAGGTTAGTAGGTTAGGTTTTGTTTGTTATTTGACACAGACTGACGTAAAACTTAACCTGCAAATCTCGAATTTGACATAGACTGACAATACACTTCAGTACTGCCAAACGTATAACACATATCACAGCCTACCCTAATTGTTTTTTTTATTGATCTCTTGTTATAATAAATATAAAGGTTTACATGTATGTCCTGTGGAACATCTTACTTTATTTACCAAACGAAAAGAACAGCAGCTGGTACAGTACACCGCGGTATGTGGAGATTGGGGATATCCGCTGACGAAAGAAGATTTACAATTTTTAGGAAAAAAGTTATCTGGATAAGCAAGGAAAAATTATTCCACAGTTAAAGGATAACAAGCCTTGGGTGGATTGGGTAGATAATGTAGGTAGAAAATGGGAAAAAAGGTATGTTTTTTTGTATTTCCTGATGTTGAAGATGAGAGCTATGTTAGATCTACAGAAATTTAAAAAAAATTAAAACAGCCCAATCATGTACACAGGAGGCAATATATTTTCAGAGAGCTTGAAAATGATATGGAATAAGTTACCAATAATTATTTTAACTCTATTTGTTATTTATTTAAAGTTTTATTGTAATGCTAGGTACACTTGCTTTCAAAACTTTCGCGTACACCTATTTTTCGCTGTATTAAATCAGGGTTGTAATTAATCAACTCTGACATTTAAATTTTTGAAAAGCCAAAGTGCCTTGACTGACAGAGCACATGCTGTCAATGTCATTTTTAACCTAATCTCAAAATTATCTGTTCACACAGCTAAAATTTTGCAAAATCGTTGTTACTTGATTTTGAATGTGTACGCGAAAGTTTTGAAAGAATGTGTACCTACCTATAGAATAATCTTATTTTAAATCTACCTTGTATACTATGTTTATGTGAAAGAATGCAATATATTTTCTTATATTTCTAAAAGCGCCTGTTTCCTTTAAAACAGAGCAATTGCATTAACATTCTTTATTATTTTTTTTCGTGTTTTTGCAAGAATCAGTACTTACTGGTCTTAATGTAATTTTTTTATAAATAGGACAGTTTTGTATACTCCGATCAAAGTAACCCCAAATCCAGTATAACTTTGATCGGCACATTTTAATTTTTTTTTTTTGCAAAAACCACAAAAATTTGAACAGCAGTTCTTTGGTCCCTCATTAAGTACCTTTAGCAGTGTAATATTGCATATTTTTAAAAATAAATTATCTGCTCCTTTTCAAATTATTGTAAAAAACCTTTAGGAAAACGATCAAACTATCTTTATTTTTCATAATTAAATTGTTGTCGATGACTTTCTTCGATTTACACATTTTTATCCCCCAGGCTGTTTAATTGTCTTTTTACATTTTGATATTTCAGAAACCTCTATTATTATTTCATTAATTTTATTCCACATCTTCTTTATCTGTGCTGCTTTTAAAACATACACATCTTATTGTATAATGCTGCAGATTTTAAAAACTAAATCTATTGCTAGCTTATTTTCTGTGTGATTCACTTGTGCACTGATTTACATCTTTAAGTTTACCCACTGTTTATATATGTTTGATTATTTTGTATGCACTAACTATTCTCTTCTGATTTTTCTTGTTTTTTCTTATTCCTTGTGCCTTTTGGCATTAAAATCTACCCACTTTTTCCAGTTTTCAATTTTGTGCTAAGTACTTCATGTCTTCCACAACGTTTTTCTTTGGCTTCCCAGTTCCATTATTTTCTCTTCCATTTTCCTTCTGGGTCTCCACATTTTTCTCTTGCATGTCTTGTGGCTATTACTTGTTTTGTGAAGCAGTCGTTTTAGTCATTCTATGTATGTATATAATCTATTAATTTTGTTCGTTTCTCATCCAGCTTGATATAATATCTTTTACGCCTATCTCTTCTTTTAATTTTTTTGCAATTATTCCTTACTCATTTTAAAATTCTACCAAACTCTTATCTTCTAATGCAGCTTACATGTTGTTACTTTTGTTAAAAGCTCCTTATATATAATAAAATTCCTTACCCTTTTAAGTTCTATTAAGTCTATCTTTATTGTATTTTTGCCATCCCCATGGAACTATAAGCAGTTATTGTTGTATGGAATAAAATTATAAAAAATGAATATGAATACAGAACCAAACTATCAGTTTTTATTTTTACAGGACTACAGAAATACTATTAGAAATAGCTCAGATACATATAGTTACCAATGTAAAAATTCCTTATTTCTTTAAATGAGCAAGACATCCATGGTTGTTAAATTTGAATTTTTATATATTTTGCAAAATAATAATTAATTTCCATTTTAGATCAACAGATCGGAGTAATACTTCAAAGGGATCTACAGCTGTCGTACCAGGACTTTGCCCGAGAATTACTAAAATCATGTAAACAAAACCCCAAAATTGCAGAAATTCCGATTTCATTTAAAGAACCCATATATGGATCCAAAGAACCGTCGTTTACAGATTTTGTAGCCCCTGGTGTCATTCTAACGTAAGTATTCTATTCTAAAATAACAGCAAAATAAATAACTGCTCTTCTTTGGCAGGATTGTGTTCTTCTTAGCTGTAGCCTTAACATCATCGGCGTTAATCATAGAGAGAATGGAGGGGCTGCTGGATCGATCGTGGGTTGCAGGTCAGTTTATAAAAGAAATTAAGTCAAGCTAAAATAATAATCTTTGTTTTGTTACAGGTGTCACTCCTGCAGAAATTCTATTTTCCCACGTGGTCACCCAATTTGTAGTCATGTGTGGGCAGACAGCTTTAGTCTTAATTTTCATGATTCTTGTGTTCGGTGTTGAATGCAAAGGCGATATCGCCTGGGTGGTTATTCTTACAATTCTCCAAGGCTTGTGTGGAATGTGCTTCGGCTTCGTTATATCAGCCGTGTGTGAATTAGAAAGAAATGCCATTCAGCTAGCACTGGGTAGCTTTTACCCAACGTTGTTGCTCAGTGGTGTCATATGGCCTATCGAAGGCATGCCTACAGTATTGAGGTATATCTCGACTTTCTTGCCCTTAACGTTGGCTACGACCTCGTTGAGGTCAATTTTAACAAGAGGCTGGTCTATAGTTGAAAAGGATGTATATTTAGGATTCATTTCTACCACCATATGGATTGTGCTCTTTCTTACTATAAGTTTACTGGTTTTAAGGTTTAAAAGAGGATGAGTGTAGAAAAGGCTGTAGGTTTTTAAAAAATTGGGTTAAGTATGCTGTGCGGAAAGAACATTTTTATGTACAGGTGAATACACACCTACATTGTTTTGTACCTATTTGTAAAGTTAATCAATACTATACGAATTTTTCTTAATAACATGTACTTTTGAGCAAATTTATTTATATTTAATAGTTTAGTAAGTAGTCATATTCAAAGCAAACGTACAGCTTTAATTACGAGTGCTTAGGGTAAACTAATTTAAACTTATTTAAACTGCAATAGTGTTATTAAAAGTTATATTTTTCTTAGAAGCAAGTTGGTTAAATTAAATTCCTTATACTTGCCCATTTATTAATCGTTTCTGTATCTGGAATTGTATTATTCCAAATCGTTTTCTGTACATACTACTATACTGGATTTGGCAAAATGGGTACTTACTTCGTGACCAATAATAAACGTACTGCTCATTTAGTGCATTCATCTCTATATACTTCATCGGAAAGTGCTCAATCATTAGAATTAGTTTTTATGGTTATTGTGATGATACCGTTTGTTATAAGTATTAAATAAACAGTATAAAAATGCTCTTGATTATTTATTTTATAAAATGGTGTCGAACATAGATTACTAAATATTTTTTATTTCTATTTTGGGCCGCTTATATGGATAAATTGAATAAGCGATTAGTTTAGCACATTAGTTACTTTAAGTTGGTTGAATGTGTTGCGTTGCACTTCCCGCTGTGGTATGAATGGCCCTCCTTGATACCCAAATGTAAAAAAGGGTAAAGATACTTCCATTTACACTAAAGGAAGTATTTTATTCATTCCAAAAATTCAAAATTGAGCTTTCAACAGACCTTCACGTTTTAGAGTCCACTAAACCCAAAAAACATTGGTCATTGGTCTGTGTGTGAACAGAATATCTCAAAAATGAAAAGAGATATGACGTTGAAAATCGCATAACCGGAAGTATGATGTTTATTTACCAAAACTATGGATCACCGTTTTCTTCTTTATCACGAAATAAATTACTGCCTTATATTCTAAGCGATTTCAACTGAAATGGTGTTTCTCTATACGAAAATCCCAAGTATTTTGGACAGGTAAAATCAATTCTTCACAAAATAGTGAGGAATCCGGGACTATAAATTCGATCATAGGGTGTGCACTCAAAGATATAATTTTAACAATAAATGTACACTATCTGTAAATACCTTACCTAAATGTGGAGGGCTCCATTCTTTTAGCGATTGCAAAAAAAGCAGAAAAATATATTAACCACACTTTTTTTATTACTGAAAATTTATGTATTTTATGCGTACATTGCATTTACAAGCTTAGTTTTGAATATTCTCAATGATATTTAAACTAGTGGAAAGCAGACTCTTTCTACATTCAGATGATGTCAAATTAATCGCGAAATTATTTTTAACAAATGGTACAGAAATTGTTTAAACAAAGTGCACCGCAAATACGTGTATAAATTTCAGCATCGAGGTATTTTGAAATCTATTGCACATAAATGCATACTTCCAGCGCATGAAATCTCCTTTATTGCTCTTTTAATAAATTCTTCAGTACATGGAAAAGTTTCAGTCTTTTGGACATAATTTCTGGCATCTAAAATAATTTAAAAAATATTTCTCAGCAATTCTGATCATCGAGACCTAAAATTTGTGAGTTAAACATACTAACAACATGAAACGAGAAATGTCGACCACTGCAGGGTGATATCGACCACTGAAGGGTAATATCAACCAGTCTAGTCGATTTTACCCCAAAAGATTATAAAATTATATACGATGATTTGGTCCATTAAACACCAAAACAATGCATCAAATGCAAAACGGGATGCATCTAACACACAATTACATCAAATAGGAAAACTAAATCTACATTATTTAGACTGCAGTACTTCTTACCTTATTAATAACACCAAAAATATTGTAAAACAAACGATGTGTGATATCGCTCAACTAAACGTGGTTGTCATGTTCTGATAAATCTGTCTAGCAGTCAGATGGTGTACTGGGATGATACGGTACCAGGGATTGAAGACTTGAATAAGTTCCACCTTACCCCGCAGTCGATATTCCCCCATACTCCCCTACCTTACAAAAGTATCCTTTTTAATCAATAAAGATATCAGAAAATACTTGGGTGTTTTTTTAAATTCTTTTTTGTAATACCTACTTGTTAAATATTTCTTTAAGGACTGTTTACTACTGCGTAAGCAACCTCTTTACGACCCGGCCGTAAAAAGTGTCCGTAAAGACCACGGCCTGCTAAATTGTATGCCGAACGTCAAAGTGACGTTTGTCACACAAATCCAGCAGCAAGCTAGCCTTCAACTCCACATAGAAGAAGGCGCAAAATACTGCTATAACTCCTAAACATACGCTAAAACAACTTGCTCATTCAGAATCTTAACGTCTTTAGGAATATCTTCATCATTTTCTACAGATGTCATAAGTTACGAGCTGGTTACAACTTAAAACTGCTTATAGCCATACACGAAATTGGAAATAAATGACATTTATAAACAACAGTTGCAACGTTCTACGCACTCTCAATCATTCTAAAACGTCATTACACAAACCTAGCGTTTTGATGAAAATAAATTAGAAAAATATAGATATGACCGAATTGTATGTAGGTATTACAAAAACTATTGTACAATACACGTCCGTTAGGGCCTTTACTGCCTCGCCAGTATTATTCGACTCGCTCTTCGAGCTCGTCTCACAAATTCTCTGGCTCGGCAGTAAAGGCTATCCTAACGGACTTCTACTGTAAAATACTATTGTGGCTATAGTCACCTATTGGACATTGTTAAACTAGTTCATTACAATAACTTTATGTGTAGCCATGTACCATGGGAACCAAAAAATCTGGTACACATTTTTGAATGCACCTGAATCAATGTTCCATCACATTTCAGATATTTTAGTTGCATGAACTAGGTTTTTTTAACGAATTTTGTTTGTACTGATTTGCATAGGCAGCTGATGTGATCAAATATTAGAAACATTTTTAAAACCAATTTATTAAATCAACAGGATACATATTCATAAAAACATTATAAAGAACAAATTATTTTAATATTTTGTCGCCATACCGTTGTAATCGATTACTTCTTGTAGTCGTTGAGACATTGACGAGACTAACTGCCTTTTGTACGCCGGAGTTATTTGATTCCAAGCTTCTGTAATTTTTTGTCGCAGTCTCTTGTGTTGGTCGAAAATTTTGTTTGTATATATATTTGGTCATCAAGTCCCAGACGTTGTCAATTAGATATAGTTCTCCTCGAACCACTCGTTAACATTGCAAGTACGATAGATGGAGAAATAATCCTACAAATAATAATTTTTTTATTTGAAAAATGCGAAAATTTGTTTCAGTTCACCTGTTGGAAAATGAAATTTTATAGCAGCATAATTTCTTGCAATATCCTTCTGTACACTTGGCTGTTTAGCATCTATAACTATGCATCCCCAGACGTTTACAGAAAAGTGACTAGCTGCGTTGACACATATTCTACATTGTATCGGGTTGCTCTGGGCCTGTAAATTCTGACACGACCATTATGATATAATTAGAATGTTTTCTCATCTGATAAAACTGCGTTATCCCACAAATCGTTTTGATGGATGTATTCAAGAGCAAATTCTAATCGTTGATTTTTGTTTGCTTCAGTAAGAAACACTTTTCGAGCTGCTGAAAGATTATGTAATTCGCTTTCTTTAATTCTGCGATATGCTGTAAATGGGAGGCTTGGACGTTTATAGCAGTAACAGGCTGAATAGCTGTTTGAGATGGTTGGCCTCAGCATTTGATCATCTAGGAGCACCAGAACTTGCATTTCGGCATATCACACCATAGCTACTGCTCAATCTTTTTTTTCGCGCAAATGATTGTTGTTTTTACTTAACCCAATTTCATCTGCAATGTTTCTTATACTTATCCCTTCTTGCCGAGTTCCGTAGCTCAGTGGTTAGACATTCTGCCTACTGATGTAAGAGTCTAGAGTTCATTCCCTGATCCCTGTGAGGTTTTTAAAAATAAAAAAATGCGGATGAAAACCTCTACAGAAGTGATGTAAAGCCATGGGTCCCATGTTACTATACTCCATTTATTTGACATCTGCACTGTCAGTGTCAAATTTAAAAAAAATGTCTTGACTATACCTCCAAAATAATGTGTTTTTTATTAGACTGTACAGTAATTTAATTGTTAAAATGTGAAAAATAGCAGTGGTGCCAACATACTGGCAGTTTGACAGTGCAGATGTCAAGTAAATGGAGTATACGATGTGTAGCATGTAAAAGATCCCTTGCTAGGGTTGAAACTCCTTAGTTTCGGCAAAATTCTAAGCAGGACTTTGACCATATGACCAACGCTGTCGGTGTCTAAGGTACCTGGTACTCCGCATGCTTAGACTACAGAATAAACACCCGTTAGGTGTTTATTATGTGCCTAGACCGGGTCCATTACAAACAAACAAAACAACCTTATCCCTTCTTGCAATCTATTGTTTATTATAGATTTCTGATAATCATCTAACTGTGGTATTTGAAGTTTTAAATGACACTGTCATAAAAATTTAAATGTCACGTAAAAAATAATTACAGGAAAACCTGTAATTACTCAACTAAAAACGAACTGTTCCAAAATAAATTTTTTTTGCTGCCGATGGTACATCCCAAAGTGCGGGTTGAATATGCCACCATATATTTTTTAAATATGCAAGACCAAGAAAATTGGAATGAAAAGTAGAGGTTGAGATCTCACTTTGCAATACTTAACTAAATTTAGGCTTAATTTTTAAAAAGGTACAATCGAAAAGTGTATTATGGTTTTTCTGAATGTTGTAAAGGCACTATCTCGGCTACTCAGTTAATAAGCATTGAGAATCCTTGTTCCCAGCTGGATTAGTTAATGTTCAACTAATAACTTTTTATTATACACTCACCGGCACGAAAACATTTATTATACATGTTATAATGTTAAATGTACAGTAGAACTCGCTTTTAACGATCACGGTTACAGCGAATTCACGTTTATAACGAATAATTTTGAAGGTATATTTGAATTACATTTGATGTAATGCATGTATTTCATGTTTATTACGAATTCGTTTCACGGGAATAACGAACCAAAATTTAAGAATACATTATCAGAACTGATCGTTTTCATCTCCTAATAAAATGTAACCGAAAAATATTAGGTATTTTGTTGTGGCAACATTATAATAAGAAAGGTTTTCTAGGAAAATAGTGGTCAGTTAAATTTTGTAGTAGGCCACTTTCTCTAGCTCTCTCTAGCACTCTGTACAATAGACCGAGATAGTGGGCATTGTAAGCAACTCCGTTTTTCTTAGAATCCAGCAGCTACCTGCAGGATCCAGTTCTTCGAAAAGCGATAATGGGTTTCGCCCGATGTTATAGCTCAGTTCTGTTATCGCATTCTGCAAAACGAAAGTGTTGCGTCATAGCCACGTCTTAGCTATTGTATTTAACAAAACCCTTTACAGGATTAAAAATACAATAGCTATAAGACGTTGGCCTATAACGCAACAAAAAGAGTTGCAAAAATCTTCAAGTGGATGTATCTTGGTCGTTCCTTTACTGACATTCCGTATGCACCTACGCATTTTCTAGTTGTGGAAAAATGTCGAGAGTCAAACGAAAAATTTTATCGGTTTCCGAAAAAGTAGAAATTATACGGAAGTTGGAAATTTGCTCAAATTATGACCTTCTTGGGTATAACGAATAACGGTTATTACGAACAAATATAGCGGTCCCGTGGAATTCGTTATAACCGATTCCTACTGTATAATAATAAATGTAATAATAAAACATCACAAAGGGATACAATTTTAAATCTAATCAAAAAATGCAAGTGCTTCTTTTTTCGTGCCGGTGAGTATAGTTGAAGACTGAATTACTATAAAATATATTAATTAATTGACTTCGTTGGTCAAATACACTCGTTAGGTACACAAAATTGAACTTATACTTCAGTTCGTTAGTATCGCTTCAAAGCTTGGTCTGACATTACAAAAATCAGATATATGTTGTCAAAATATTTTAATCAAATGTTTAAAAAATCCAAACTTGATTTAAATTACGTTTATAAAATATCGTAATCCAAAAATATATAAATTTCAAAATATAATGACCGAAATACGTTGAGTACTCGAATCACTATTCAAATTTAGAAGCTTAAGTATTCTAAATTAAGTTCTAAATATAAAATTACAATTATTTTTAATAATTAACCGTACCAAACTTGCTAAATACTTCTTAATGTTACAGAAGAAATGGGCACTAACCTTCTGAAAGTATCTCTTGTACCTGAGTGTATATTGTATCAACTGTACGTTTTGCGTCAATCTGACACCAACTGACGCAAAACCTAACCTCGAATTTGACATCGACAGCGTCTTCAACAATACAGTTCAGTACTACCAATCGTGCCATTTGTGGGACCATGTCCTATTGGTTGAATTTGAGGTCCGCCCACATTCTGCGGAACGTTACACCTTGTATTGCTTACACCATGGATAGACAGTTCAAACCGCATACCACAAACACTCACTTGTACTGTTTTACTGGTTTATTCGAAGTAAAAATACCACTTTAACTGGCTTCAAACAATCTTGAATTCTATTTTGAATAATAGTTGTGACCCTCAGTGAAATTTGATCGTAAAGAATACTGTATTGCTATTACGTATCAAATATCCAATTATTATTCTTCACAATTAATGGGAATTTAACCCTTAACGTGATTATTTATCGTCAATTATAAATCCAAGTTATTTTGTCTACTTCATGTAAACAACCACTCTGGTTGCCCATTGCAACCCCACCAGTTAAAACACACAACTGTTACATCACATGATACCCATTGGATATCTGGATATTATTATTAAATTAAATTCATAATTCATATGCTGCATTACAGCAGGTTAGGTTTTGCGTCCGTCTGTGTCAAAACTGAAGCAAAACCTAACCTGATAACCTCGAATTTGAATCAATTGTAATAAATGTATTGGCTTCCTTTGCATTGAAAGAAGTAATGGAAGAGTTGCAATTGGTGAGATATATAACGCTTATGGTGGATACATCAAACCATAAAAGTATAAAGTTAGTGCCTATACTCATTCGATATTTTACTTTAACTACAGGTATTCAAATAAAATTCCTGGAGATTCAAAGTTTAAAGGGAAAAACAGCTGATATATTAACAAATTATATATTGAATGTGTTGCAAAAATATAAACTATCAGATAAAGTGATTGCTTTTTGTGGTGATAATTGCAACACTAATTTTGGCGAAGCTGCAAGAAAAGGAACCAACAACGTATATGCCATTCTGAATAGTAACCTAAAAATGAATGTATGTGGAATAGGATGTACTGTACACATTTTACACAATGCCATACAAACAAGTGCTGATATTCTACCTGTAGAAACGATTGTAAATAAAATATTTCAATACTTTCACATAGGTATATATACTTAGTACAAATGGAAGAATTGAAAGACTTTTGTAATTTTGTAAGCATTGAGTACAAGCAGGTTCTTGAAAGTGTAAAAACTCGTTGGTTATCCTTGCAACCAGCAATCACTAGAATTATAGACATTTTTCCAGGACTACAGTCCTGCTTTTTATCTCAAGACAAATGCCCCACAATTTTAAGTACTTTTTTTGATGATTCTGTTTCCATGGTATGGTTACACTTTTTACAAAGCCAGTTAAAAGTTATCTGTGACACCATAACTACGATAGAATGAGACACTATTTCAGTATGCGAAGTAGCTGAAGAACTAGAAATGTTGTGCAATAAAACTAAAAACAGGAGGGACCACAATTTTCAAACCTCAAAGTTGTCAAGCCTTTTACTAGATCTAGAGGAAAATGGTTTGTATAGCACAAAACTCTTTAAAGAATAAGTGGATCAATTTTATAATACATTTATATTATATATTGAGAAATGAGGTGCCAATTTTGAATCACTTAAACACTCGAAGTGTTAGGGCTATGACACAACGCCCACTGGTCACAAACCCCAACTCAGAATTTGGTCATAATGCCCAACTTAGATGATGGTCACAACGCCCAACTTGGTCACAACGCCCAAAAATGATATTAGCCGCAACACAAAACTTGTCACAACGCCCACCGAAGCCTGTTATAGGAGAGAGCTATCGACGCCACTGAAACCACCTTTTTGGTCATAACGCCCAACTTCGATTTTGGTCACAACGCCCAACTTGGTCACAACGCCCAATTTCGATTTTGGTCAGAACGCCCAACTTGGTCACAACGCCCAATTTCAATTTTGGTCACAACGCCCGACTTGGTCACAACGCCCAACTTTGATTCTGGTCACAACGCCCAACTTGGTCACAACGCCCACTTTTGATTCTGGTCATAACGCCCAACTTGGTCATAACGCCCAAGTTTGATTTTGATCACAACGTTCAACTTTGATTTTGGTCATAACGCCCAACTTTCTTTGAAGCACATTTTCATAGAAATTTTGGGTTAGATTGAAGTTCATAGCTGAAGACGTGCAGGCACCCAAGTAAGAGGCCTATTCTGTAACTCATCGTTCGTTGACGGTGATTTTCCTAAAGGCGATCGTTAGCGACTTTCATAACGGCAAGCTCAACGAATTCGTTAGAAAAGTTATTCCGGACGCGCTGTCGTTCGGTCGCTCGAAGTGCAACGGTGTGTTACACGTTTTTGGGAAAGTTAGTATATTGTTCCCTACTTGATGCTAACTTCAGCTTATCATTTTAGCCATTTGCGGGCTGTAATGTAGTACTTGATCTTTATGCAAACATCGAAAATAGGCTTTTAATAGTCCAATGCATCATTCAACTGAATTACGTACTACACAATGCCGTTGAGTATAACCGTATAACGACCTTCTGGTGTGTCCAAATTTGCGCCAACAATCGTCGTTAATCAAAATGGTTGCAATGGATACCCAGAATCTCCCAACAACTAATAAGTAGTTTGATCATTATTCTCGGTAAAATGTCTTTGCAGCACTTCCATAATGTTGCTAACCATCCAAATTGCCGAATCAAGAACTGAACCAGGATACCTGGCATCGAGCTAAAATCTTCAAATTTGACAAATCTAAAATAATTGGACATATTTCAAACAATTTATCACTTAGACTTAGGTATAAAATAAAACATTATGATTATAATTTGGCAATTGATGATATAAAATCATTTTCTGTTCATAAAGGCATGTGCAGGAGTGCAGTCGATACATCCCGTTATCCCAGGAAAATTAAACTTTTCAAAGAAACTGAAAAAAATTGTACTAAAATCTGAAGCAGGCTGTTTCTATATTATTTGCCCGTTTTTACTCTAGTAGTGTCATTCAGATTTTGAGGAAATTTTATTAACGTAGGAGCCAAATGTTCAATAATAATGTTTTAACCCTCCAGTACCCGTTCAAAATTGTAAGACATCAGTACCCGCACCGGTCTCGCAGTCCGACAGCCTCTGCCACCTCCATAAAAATAATGGGATATCTTATGGCATTAGTTTCTTGTTCACTAACGTCTTCATAATCAGATATTTCCTGTTCAGTGTCACTGTTCATTTCCCTAGTTTCCAATAAATTATCTTCGTCAGACGATCGCACATCATCATAAAACGCGTTGTCGACATCCTCCTTTGCTATTATATCTCGCATCGTCTGTTCTAGTCGCGCCTGTTCTTTCTCATAAAATCTGCCATGACTATAATAATGTTTTAGTATAACAGTGTTACTAAAAATGCCGAAAATACTTCCTTCTCCTCACATTAGTCGTATATCAAAGGTAAAAATAAAAACAACTCGGGTACCCGCTTCGGTCTCTGAAACCGAAATTATAAATAACTTTTAAACCACTCCACGCACGAACTCAAAACTGCATACGGATCTTCAATGGCAATATATAGGAAGGTAGTGAAATGGGCGGTAAACTAACGCTAGAACATTAAGTAATATACTGCATCATGTGTTTGATCGGTCTCACAGACCGTAAACGGGTACTGAAGGGTTAATTTCAATAAAACAACCGCTAACAGAAGTCTGAGATAAGCCACAATGGTGGTCTTTACCTACAATTTCTTGGTAACTTCCATGTGCTAAGAAATGCATGACGGTTATAAACTACAACAAAATACATATATCAATGACAAAGCTTTATCAATAATTACTAGGTAAATATATCTGCGCAGGTACCTTTACCACTTTTGGTATTTTTGTCGATCTCTAACCATCCTCTATGTGTGGTTCAATTAAGTTACATAAATCAAGGGCCCCTTGGCGGACTAATCGATACAATTTCTGAAATTGATTTCTGGAATCTCAAAAGGATTGCTTGCGTCTCGTAAACGAGCGTTACATTCTGTTGCGTGATATAAAAGTTTAAAATATTACTGCAAGGAAGATTTGTAAGTTAGTAAAAACAATTTAAAGCTTACAGCGTTCCAACTCCTCTAAAATTACGTTTAGATAATTATTATTCTCCATCTCAAAAGTAAAACAATTGCGTGAACAGAAAAATACTGAAATTTAACTAAGCTAAAATTCACGTCGTTGACTAACGTCAGTCAAATAACCGCCGTTTGTGAACGGTGGCCGGCCGTCGTGTTATAACGTCGCATCAACGAAACTTTGCGCTACGGAATAGCTTTAGAGCGACAGTTCGTTCAAATAACGAAAATCGTTCGCTAACGAGTCGCACTAGTATCGTTAGAGGTTACAGAATAGGCCTCTAAGTGTGCAGACCCTATAAAATATATTGTAGAGTGGTGCCTACATTTTTTTCTACGACCACCACTAAAAGTAGGCCTTTTAGCGCTACTCTTTTCAGTAAAAGTGACGTTTTATAATTTAGCGTGTTTAAAATGAGATCAGCTGTTTACTTTTAGCACATTTGTTATAAACTGAAGTGAGGTTATAAAGCTACAATTTCGAACTGAAAGTGAGGTGGTAAAGTTATTCTAGTTACTTCTTGCGTTAGAGGGAAAGTGTTTTTTAAATAATTAAAGCGTTATCTAATGAATAAAGTCAGATGTGTACTATTATAATTACCTTTTATAACTGACTTTGACAGTACTGGTTTTATAAACATTCACCTGCTGGTCAAGGCCATCTCTTTATCTTCTTCTTCTTCTACGTGTTTTAGGATTTCTCCTGTTTATTCTACGGACGACGATACCCAACTTTGTCTCCATCTGTTTGGAGGTCTTCCCACTGGTCTTCTTCCTGGGGGTTTTTGGTCTCGGCTTATTTTTACCAATCTCTCGTCTGACATTCTATTGATATGTTCATTCCATCCCTTCTTTCGTTCTTTGGGCCATTTGACGACGTCTTGTATTTTACATTCATTTCTTATAGATACATTTGTTTTGCGGTCGTGTAAGGTGACTCCTTGGATTGAGCGTAGTGTTTTCATTTCAACTGTCCTCATTTTTTGTTTTGTCTATTTGGTTTCGGCACGTGTCTCTACGGCATATGTTAGCACAGGACGCACTATGGACTTATAAATTTTTACCTTGCTTTCAGTCTGCATGTACTAGTTCCGCCATATAGTTTGTCTTAGGCAACTCGATATTTTTAATGCTTTCATGGCTTGTGTTTGTGTTTCACTTAGTAGATTGCGATCACTTGAAATCTCTATCCCCATATAAGTAAAACTCATCACCTGTTGTATGATTTTGCTTTCCAACTCTAATTTGCAACACAGAGGTTCTTTGGACACTACTAAGGTTTTTGTCTTTTCTGTTGATATTTCCATATTATATTGTTTTGCAGTTGTCATACTCCGCACTTCCTTTATTATTTGATCCATAATAAGGTTAAATAGAAACGGACTTAAAGAATCTCCCTGTCTTACACCTTGTGCAACTTTTATTTACTCTGTCGATATATTATTTGACTTTACAATGGTTTGATTGTCAGTGTTAATATCTTTGATGGTTTGTATTAATTTTTCTGGTACATCGTGTTTGTAAAGCAAGATAAGTACATCCTTTAATCTGATTTTGTCAAATGCCTTAGTCAAGTCTACGAAGCACATATACACTGGGCAGTTAAATTCAATTGCCTTTTCTACAATTTATCGTGTGATAAATATTGCATCGGTGGTGCTTCTGTTTTTTCTAAACCCTTGTTGCTCCTCTGAAATTTCGATTGTACTTTGCAGTTTTTGATGGATAATTTTAGTTAGTAGTTTCAACATAGCGTTGAGTAAGCATATACCTCGATAATTTTGGGGTTGTTTTTTGTCGCCCTTTTTGAATATAGGAATTGTTGTACTTAGCTTCCATTCTATTGGCACTTTACCTTGTGTTACAATCTTGTCAAATAATACTTGTAACTCATTCACTAGCTCATTTCCTCCATACTTAATGAATTCATTATGTACACCATCAGGACCGGGGGATTTCCTGTTTTTTAATTTACTCACTTCATTTGTTATTTCGTCCAATGTTATTTCTACTTCAGCATGTGGTGTTTGATCGGTCTTCGGTAATGATGTTTCTCGTTGTGCATTTTCATATAAGGATGTGAAGTATTTTGTCCATTCTTCTTTGGATATGTTCTTAACTTGGAAGTATTCAACTACGTCTTTCTTTTGATTTTGAATCATCCTCCAAACCTTCCGTTGTGCTCCATATAGATCTGACTCCATGTTTTTTGTAAATTGCTCCCAGTATCTTTCCTTGATTTTTTTTATGTCTAAGTTAACTCTGTTTCTGATTCTTACATATATTTCTCGTTGTTCTGGTGTTGAGGTGCTTCTATATTTCAAGTACGTTTCTCTTTTTTGAGCAGACAATGTCTTTACTTTAGGTGTAAACCACGGTGTTTTCGAGATGGCATTTAGATTGACTTTACGTTTACCTAGAGCTTCGTGCGCCGCGTTTAATATGTTTGTTTTAACTTTTTTCCAGGCTTCGTCTATTGTATCTTGTTGTTCGATTCTATTGGTAAGTATTTGTTGTTTCAACCGTGACTGATATAGATGTTTTGTACTTTCATCTTCCATACTCTCAATATTGATTTTTTCGATATACCTACATCGGGTCTTCGGTTTTTTTACTTTTGATGTTTGTTACTCTTATTTTACATAGTACTAGTCCATGATCACTACCTATGTTCGCAGAGCTTAATGTTCGAACTTCTAATATGTTTGTTGGTAGAAGTGATCTGTTGCTAATTATATAGTCAATGGTTGAGGTATTTCCCCTTGTGTTACTCTATGTTATTTTATGCTGTGGTGCATGTGGAAAGAACGTGTTGTTTATACGTAGCTCGTTCAAAATACAGAACTCTATGAGTTGTTCACCTTCCTCGTTTAAGGTTGGTTCGTTATATTTTTGTTTTACTCCTGGGATTTTTGTATTCCCTACTCGTGCATTGAAGTCTCCTATGACGATGTTTCTACAATCTGTGGACAGTTTATCATATGTTTCTTGTAGTAGATTGTAAAAGTCTATTTTCTCTTGTTTTGGTTTACTTACATCTGGAGCATATATGGTGATTATATTCATTTTGGTGTTTTCTAAGTTCAAAGATACTACTATTATTCTTTCGTTCACGTACTGTATGTCGTCTATGGTTTTTGCATATTTCTTGTGTATTAGCATTCCTACTCCTGCACTAGCCCTTTCCGCTTTCTCTCTGCCACTATAAGCTAACACGTAGTCTCCGCATATTAAAGTGCCTTTTCCCTTTCGTTTTGTCTCGCATATGCCACATATGTCTATACTGTGCTTCGTTAGTTCTATTATAATTTCTTGTGCCTTTGTGTTCTAGGACATGATATTCCATGTTGCCAATCTTAAAACATTTTCCTTTTTCCATTTACTCGTAGTCCTATATCTTGCTGGTGTCGTCATAGATTGATCCGTCCAATTCCGAGGTCTAGTCCGTATTCTATGAGCAAATGATCTATTTTGTCTATCAGTAGGTTGCTAGCCTTGTTGGTAGACGCCCTCCTCCTTTCTTCGGGCTTGGGACCGGCAACAACAATTACTGAGCTACTCAATCTACTCAGTAACTGATGCAGGCGGAGTTCATCTCTTTATTATGACATAAATTATAACTGTTAAATGCAAAGCTTTGTTAAATCGATATTTATGGATTAATAACAGTAAAATGAAGGTCGTAGATAAAATATTTTATGCAAACTCGTGCTAAAAGTGTTATTGCACTCGGCATGTTATGAAACTCAGCCTTCAGCTTCGTTTCATAATTTTCATGTCTCGTGCATAAACATCAACTTTTAGCACTTGTTGCATAAATAGCTATTAGATACACTTATGTTTTTGTTATCTGTTTCCATATATTTTCTCAGGAGAATTTGGCTATAGTAGTGAAGTAATTTTTTTTCCAATGCCTATTTATAAAGCTGTATTGTATCTGAGCAAATCTTTATGGTAAAGCAGCATTTTAATGATGAGGATGAACAAAGAGTTACTTTATTCACTAGTAAATAAAGTAGTTAATAATCTATAGCAACTTACAAAATACAAATATGTTACCGTGGAAACTGGTACATAACCAAGTAGTATGATTACATATTTAAAATTATTTATTCAATTTTAAAACTTATTTATACAATTAATTGTAGGTAATGGAAAAGTTTTATATGCTACACGTGAATAAAGAGATTTGATCCATTCGGGGAAGTTATCTCACTCGGCTGTCTCGTGAGCTAAAGTTTTAGGGTCCATACCACTTCGCCCACTCGTCTTTTAGTACCATATCGCCCAACCGGAAGTCCACTTCGCCCAATTTTTGATATGTACCACATCGCCCAACACGACCACTTCGCCCACATCTTCGCGAGGGACACAACGCCCACATCGACCACTTCGCCCAAGGTTTATATAGGCCCACAACGCCCACAACAGGACCACAACGCCCAAAATCCGTTCGTTAGAACTCGGTTAATGCACACATACGTGGCTGAACATTTTGCCTGCCGACCACTTTGCCCACCCGTCTTTTTCTACCATATTTCCCAACTTTTCACGAGAGACACAACTCCCAACAGAACCACTTCGACCTAACCTGACCTAACCTAACCTAACCTAATCTAACCTAACCTAGCTTAATTCGCACGAATTTACTTTGGGCGTTGTGGCCACAGAACTTTGCCACTATTATTCAACACTGTGCGTGTGCATTAACCGAGTTCTAGCGAACGGATTTTGGGCATTGTGGGCCTATATAAACTTTGGGCGAAGTGGTCAATGTGGGCGTTGTGTCTCTCGCTAAGATGTGGGCGAAGTGGTCCTTTTGGGCGTTGTGTCCCTCGTGAAAATGTGGGCGAAGTGGTCGTGTTGGGCGATGTGGTACATATCAAAAATTGGGCGAAGTGGAGACATCCGGTTAGGCGATATGGTACTAAAAGACGAGTGGGCGAAGTGGTCTGTGGGCGAAGTGTCCGGGTCCCAAGTTTTGCCCTTATGGATAAAATGCCTCTTTATTCAATTGGACCATACAGAACTACTTTCCAACACCTACCTATAAAGTTGTAAGTGCTTTATCCACTAAAGCCACGTTGCTAGAGTAACACTTTAATGATAATAGTGGATAAAATTTACTTTATCTATGACAGTGTAAAACTGACTTTTAGTTGGCAATTTTAAGTTTGTAAAACGACTGTTTAATAACATGTTTTCATTAGTTTGCGTCGTCAGCAGCAACGTGTTTGAAAGATTTCATTCGGCACGTCGTCAGTAGTAACGGTTTTAAAATTTTTAACAACGCAAAATTACAACTGTTTGCAATTTACATTTAAATATTTTTCATTTATTTACCGTGTTTTGTAGATTCTATCGTAGATAAAATATTATACGATACACATGCATAAAGCATCTTTAGCCACTCGAGGGGCTTAATACGCTCGCTCACTCGGGTTTTAACTCTGACCCACTCGTGACTATAAAGACTAGCTTTACGCACTTGTATCGTAAATTACTATTAATCACTACCGAATAAATTATTATGGTTTTTGTAAATAACAAAACATAGGAAATAACACAGTGTACTTTGCTAATTAACGATATCTTTGTGTCAAACTGTCAAGTGTCAAGTTTTTTGGATATATTAAGTTCAAATTTTAATTAGGAAAAACCTCAATAATAATTGTATGAGTTGGAAAAGACTATTTTTGTATTAAGTGCGCGAAATTAATGTTTTTAAAACGTGAAAATGTTACTTCTTTTGACGAGGCGATAGCCCGGTCTAAGAAATATTGAGAAATTTGTGAAAACACATTTACTTCTTTTTACCCCCACATATTTGCACCTTTAAGAGTTGATTATTAGGAAAAAATTCTGAAATACGTTTCTAAGCATTTGCATTGAAAATCTTTGCAAGTAAACACCGGGTGTAAGAGACATTAAGGAATTCGTAAAAACCCATTTACCTCTTTTCGCCCTCTTAAGGGTTGAATTTCAAAAAAATCCTTCTTAGCACTACCTTACATAACAAATTGAACCTTCCACCCAAATTTATAAAGTTCCTAATGCATACAAAGTCCATAAACTGTATTTTAGCACATTTGATTACTTATGTTCACATTTTCCGCCACCAATCTGTATACAGATAACTAGCAATTTAACCAATTCTGTCATTTCAAGCCAACGTGCCTTCCGCGAGAGAACATTAGAGGCATTAAAATTCCGATGGAAATTCAGAATAGGTCATAGACATTATAAGACGTAGCAAATTCTTAACATTCCGATACCTACAATAGCTAATTATCGTTTCTTTTACTAAGCGGGTTCAAATTTATTTTCCTGAACGCGGTCGCTGTCGCAGAGTGTACAGGTTGGGGAAATTTCAATGTTTTCATAGGAAATCGCGATAAGTATAGGAGATATGGAAAATGGATCCCCATCCTCGATATTTTTTCGAGAAAAACTTAATGGTGGAGACCAAAATGGGCTACCGCCTTTTGTTTTCGAGTTATAAACAAAAATTTAATTTTTCGATTATTCCTTTCGTGACCATATCTTGCTTATTTATAAAAATAGATAAAAGTAATTTGACGTTCTTCTGGCACTTTTTCGATACGAATGCAGTGGGTAGTCAGTTATTCAAAAAAAGTTCTGAAATTTTAGTTATACCATAAAGTTGTATTTTTGTATATGGAACCCATAGTTGTATGTGGTATCATGAGTAAGAGGATTTTTTCCCATTTCAGTGATATATATCATAATAGATAGATAGATTTATTTCACGTAAAAAAATTTTTTTACAGAAATCGTCGTTGCCATATTTAAAATAATAAAATTTTACAAATAGTGACTTGATATATAAACATTTAGAACAACACTCATTTTTTGAACAGATCACAGTCTAGGAACTCTTGCAAACTGTAGAAACACTTATTCGCCAACAAGGACTTTGTTGTATGGTTGAAATTAACACAGTTTAAAATTTTTATGTTTGCGGAAAGTTTGTTATACAACAGCACACCCCAGTAGTCCACATATTTTTGGGTAGCACAAATCCTATGAAAGGGTGTTTGTAGATCGTTTCCTTTTCTTGTGTTGTAGTTATGATTTGCATTATTTAGGTTGAACTTTTGCCGATTAGAGTGAACGAACTGGAGACACTGGTATATGAACAATGAAGGAACAGTAAGTATGTTCTCGTTCTTGAACGACTCTCTACAGCTGTCACTGAATTTCAGATTGCACATAACTCTTATACACCAGATTGGTGGAGGAAAATGTGAACATAAGTATTCAAATGTGCTACAATACAGTTTATGGATTTTGTATGCGTTAGCCATAAACACACCTACATGCGATTAACATCTAGCATCCGCAGAATCAAAAGGTTTGTTTTTAGCGGTTTTTACAAAACACTGAATTCTAGGATACTACATTTTAAATAATATATGTCTACTTCTGTCTAACGCATACAAAGCCCATAAACTGTATTCTAGCTCAATGGACTGCCTATGTTCCCATTATCCACCACCAACCTGTATAATATAACATATACCGCCCCTCATAAATTTGTAACACATGGATTTTTTTATCATCCATTTATCATGAAGTTTTATTCCTGATACAAGTTTCTACATCTCAAACTAAAAATGCACTTGCCAAAATGTAAATATATTCTTTCGTAAATGGGGGAAGTTCAAAAATATGAAAATGGTTCAAGAATAAAGTACCCTTATTTTTCAAAATAGACAAAAATGTTATTTGAAGAAGAATTAAAAGTAGGTGTCAAATATAAAGTCGCAGTTATTTGCTTCGAAAACAATTTTTTCTGGTTTCCCCTATTTTTTCTTACCACCCTGTGTATTATCAAATGAAATACTTCAAAGTTAACTTATCAGCGGATACGATAAACGTGTACTGTCAAACCCGAGTTTTCCCTCACTTACAAACCAGGATATTACGTAATTCGAAATTAATGCTAACAAATTTCATTTTTGTGTCAAATTTTTAACTAATTTAATAACAAACGGACCAAATAACAATCTAAAATCAATTATAATTTTTAATAGATAGGTTATAACAAATACCTCCAATTAACACTTTGGGTATTTTGAAAAATAAGGGTATTTATTTTTCAATCATTTTCATATTTTCGAACCTCCCTCGTATATGAAGTAGGAAATTTAAATTTTTGCAAATGCATTTTTAATTTGAGAAGCTGCAGAGGTTTTAATGGACAATAAAATGTTCTGATAAATGCATGCATGAAGGACCATATAATATTACTAGCAAGATGCCCGTTCTTCGTACGGACTATAAATGTTTGTTTCTTCTTCTAAATCTTAAATTAATTCTAGAGTCTCCCGCCCCCCCCCCCCTGCCCCTCACTCAAAACGCTAAACTAAAAAAGGCTACAAAACAATATTGTAGGTAAAAAGGAAACAATATTTTTCCGAAAACAGTTTTCCTTAACACTTTTATTCTTTACGTACCACCTGGAAATGTGTATGTAATTGTCGTTACCCTTGTATAGATTGATAAAACTATAGTTTTAGTATAACAATGAGATATCAGCAAAAGTATATGTAGGTACTTATTAAATGTTGTATTCATAAATTATAGCAGGATACCTGTTTCCACCACAGGGAAATGGAATTTCACGAATTCTCCTATTTTATTCTAAGAGATATTGAGAAATCCGTGCCAACACAGTTTACCCCTTTTCGCCCCTTAGGGGTAAAATTTCTAAAAATTCTTTCAACCCGTTTTATCCTGAAATGAACCCAGAGGGGAAATTATTTATAATTTTAACCCCCTACCCCTTTTCAGTTTACCCTTTTTACCGGGGGGTGAAATTTAAAAAACCCTAAAACCCCTTTCTAAAGATTTGAAAAACACATCTATATGACATAAAAGAATGTTCTAACCCAACAAACACAGGACATACAAGGGGTTCTATAATTCACCCCGAATGCAGATTCGCACCTTTAAGGGTTGATTAGGGCAAAATCCGGAAATGTGTTTTTAGACATTTGCCTTGGATACCCATGCAATCAAACAGCAAGTCAATATCTTATCAGGTCTAAGAGATATTGAGGAATTCGTGAAAACACAGTATACCCCTTTTCACCCCCTTACTGGTAAATTTTTTAAAATTTTTTAAACCACTTTTTAAATATTTTAAAAATACATCTATATGCACAAAAAGAATGTTTTAACTCGAGAAACATAGGAGATACGAAGGGTTCTTTAATTCACCCCAAATCCATATTTGCATCTTTAGGGGTTGATTAGAACAAAATCCTGAAATACTTTTCTAGACATTTGCATTGAATCTCTTTGCAAGTAAACACCAAGTCGATACCTCATCGGGTGTAAGAGATATTGAGGAATTCGTAAAAACACATTTTACCCTTTTTCACCCCCTTAGGGGCAGTATTTCAAAAATCCCTTCTTAGCACTAACTTACGTAACAAATTGAATCTTCCACCCAAATTTCAACTTGGTAGTGCCAGTGGTTGCGTTGATTAGTCAGGGTTGTGACTTTCCTTTATATATGTATAAACGGGGCTGCGCGCGCTATTGCGCTGTCTATCCTATTAAATTTACCACCATTTTTAATCCTATTACATAGGGCCATTTCCTTCTGTTACACACTTGTTACACAATCTTAGAAAACACAACATTTCGCATGACAGGAAGCAGAGGGTTCTTTTGTGGAGGAAGAAATAGGGAAATACCCGTCCTCTAAACCAAGAGGAACGTTCACGTGGTGAGGTGGAAGCTTACTGCTTTCACCTAACCGTTGAAAGGCTCCACGAGGAGCCATCGCACTACTAATTGTCGACATGATCTAAAAAAACACGTCAAAAAAGTCCCATACGATCAGCACGTCATCGTATGTGCCTCGAGATGCCAAATTTGATAACCCTCTGCTAAACATTTCGCCAGTTTCGCCAATTTTCTAGATCAGTTCGATTCTCGATCTTACATCGATTTTTCGATTCTTAATCTCCTGACTTCTGCCGAGTTATTGCTGTCACCGGTTGCATGCCAACAGAAGGCGAAAAAGGAACAATGGTTGGCATCTCGAGACAACATGGATGACAGCAGATCACACGAAATACACCACACAAATATCACAAAAATACACACCATGAACTAACGTGTTGACAGGTACACAGTACAGTGTCTATATTAACGACAGTGTGGTCAATTTTGGTCCTGTTTCTGATGGTTGTTTTAAAATCCGCCATTAAGAGTCGTTTCAATGTCCTATTGAATATTTTTAGCAGTGTACGCATATTTAGTTACAAAAAGTTACTAATGTCAAAATAAGACATTGACATTTTATAAATTATCTAAAGTACCAATAATTTTGACTTTAGTAATATTTTGTTACTAAATGTCACTGATGACACCTTGAAACAATGCACATGATTATTACACACAACTGTCACATGACTGATAGCAGCCAATGAAAACCATGCACTTTTTGAAAATCGACCAATCTCGAACTGATTAGCTGATAAGCGCCCGTGGGCTGCTTACCAAGCGATAAGCTCCCTAGGGATGATTATCGACCCCGTGGATGGTGTCATAATTAGAAATAGAATTGCAGGAAACAAGCAGTTATTTGCTTCGAAAACAATTTTTTCTGGTTTCCCCTATTTTTTCTTACCACCCTGTGTATTATCAAATGAAATACTTCAAAGTTAACTTATCAGCGGATACGATAAACGTGTACTGTCAAACCCGAGTTTTCCCTCACTTACAAACCAGGATATTACGTAATTCGAAATTAATGCTAACAAATTTCATTTTTGTGTCAAATTTTTAACTAATTTAATAACAAACGGACCAAATAACAATCTAAAATCAATTATAATTTTTAATAGATAGGTTATAACAAATACCTCCAATTAACACTTTGGGTATTTTGAAAAATAAGGGTATTTATTTTTCAATCATTTTCATATTTTCGAACCTCCCTCGTATATGAAGTAGGAAATTTAAATTTTTGCAAATGCATTTTTAATTTGAGAAGCTGCAGAGGTTTTAATGGACAATAAAATGTTCTGATAAATGCATGCATGAAGGACCATATAATATTACTAGCAAGATGCCCGTTCTTCGTACGGACTATAAATGTTTGTTTCTTCTTCTAAATCTTAAATTAATTCTAGAGTCTCCCGCCCCCCCCCCCCCTGCCCCTCACTCAAAACGCTAAACTAAAAAAGGCTACAAAACAATATTGTAGGTAAAAAGGAAACAATATTTTTCCGAAAACAGTTTTCCTTAACACTTTTATTCTTTACGTACCACCTGGAAATGTGTATGTAATTGTCGTTACCCTTGTATAGATTGATAAAACTATAGTTTTAGTATAACAATGAGATATCAGCAAAAGTATATGTAGGTACTTATTAAATGTTGTATTCATAAATTATAGCAGGATACCTGTTTCCACCACAGGGAAATGGAATTTCACGAATTCTCCTATTTTATTCTAAGAGATATTGAGAAATCCGTGCCAACACAGTTTACCCCTTTTCGCCCCTTAGGGGTAAAATTTCTAAAAATTCTTTCAACCCGTTTTATCCTGAAATGAACCCAGAGGGGAAATTATTTATAATTTTAACCCCCTACCCCTTTTCAGTTTACCCTTTTTACCGGGGGGTGAAATTTAAAAAACCCTAAAACCCCTTTCTAAAGATTTGAAAAACACATCTATATGACATAAAAGAATGTTCTAACCCAACAAACACAGGACATACAAGGGGTTCTATAATTCACCCCGAATGCAGATTCGCACCTTTAAGGGTTGATTAGGGCAAAATCCGGAAATGTGTTTTTAGACATTTGCCTTGGATACCCATGCAATCAAACAGCAAGTCAATATCTTATCAGGTCTAAGAGATATTGAGGAATTCGTGAAAACACTTTTCACCCCCTTACTGGTAAATTTTTTAAAATTTTTTAAACCACTTTTTAAATATTTTAAAAATACATCTATATGCACAAAAAGAATGTTTTAACTCGAGAAACATAGGAGATACGAAGGGTTCTTTAATTCACCCCAAATCCATATTTGCATCTTTAGGGGTTGATTAGAACAAAATCCTGAAATACTTTTCTAGACATTTGCATTGAATCTCTTTGCAAGTAAACACCAAGTCGATACCTCATCGGGTGTAAGAGATATTGAGGAATTCGTAAAAACACATTTTACCCTTTTTCACCCCCTTAGGGGCAGTATTTCAAAAATCCCTTCTTAGCACTAACTTACGTAACAAATTGAATCTTCCACCCAAATTTCAACTTGGTAGTGCCAGTGGTTGCGTTGATTAGTCAGGGTTGTGACTTTCCTTTATATATGTATAAACGGGGCTGCGCGCGCTATTGCGCTGTCTATCCTATTAAATTTACCACCATTTTTAATCCTATTACATAGGGCCATTTCCTTCTGTTACACACTTGTTACACAATCTTAGAAAACACAACATTTCGCATGACAGGAAGCAGAGGGTTCTTTTGTGGAGGAAGAAATAGGGAAATACCCGTCCTCTAAACCAAGAGGAACGTTCACGTGGTGAGGTGGAAGCTTACTGCTTTCACCTAACCGTTGAAAGGCTCCACGAGGAGCCATCGCACTACTAATTGTCGACATGATCTAAAAAAACACGTCAAAAAAGTCCCATACGATCAGCACGTCATCGTATGTGCCTCGAGATGCCAAATTTGATAACCCTCTGCTAAACATTTCGCCAGTTTCGCCAATTTTCTAGATCAGTTCGATTCTCGATCTTACATCGATTTTTCGATTCTTAATCTCCTGACTTCTGCCGAGTTATTGCTGTCACCGGTTGCATGCCAACAGAAAGCGAAAAAGGAACAATGGTTGGCATCTCGAGACAACATGGATGACAGCAGATCACACGAAATACACCACACAAATATCACAAAAATACACACCATGAACTAACGTGTTGACAGGTACACAGTACAGTGTCTATATTAACGACAGTGTGGTCAATTTTGGTCCTGTTTCTGATGGTTGTTTTAAAATCCGCCATTAAGAGTCGTTTCAATGTCCTATTGAATATTTTTAGCAGTGTACGCATATTTAGTTACAAAAAGTTACTAATGTCAAAATAAGACATTGACATTTTATAAATTATCTAAAGTACCAATAATTTTGACTTTAGTAATATTTTGTTACTAAATGTCACTGATGACACCTTGAAACAATGCACATGATTATTACACACAACTGTCACATGACTGATAGCAGCCAATGAAAACCATGCACTTTTTGAAAATCGACCAATCTCGAACTGATTAGCTGATAAGCGCCCGTGGGCTGCTTACCAAGCGATAAGCTCCCTAGGGATGATTATCGACCCCGTGGATGGTGTCATAATTAGAAATAGAATTGCAGGAAACAAGCAGTTTGAATTTTTTGGCATTATTAGATCAATTTTAAATCATAATTTGTATACGGGTTTGGTGTAATAATCTTCAAAATATAAACGCGGGCAACACACTTACATATAATTTTGCCCGTGCCAAGAGTCATCGTGCTGGTTGCCCTTAGAAAACTGCCCTCGGGCAAGCCCTCGGGACAGTTTTCATTGCAACCAGCACTCGACCCTTGGCGTGCGCAAAATTATCTGTAAGTATGTCTCGCCCTTGTTATATTACTATTGAAAATCCTGTCACAGTGTAACAAATGGAGTGAATGCGGTACAGACGACTCCTGCAGTTTACACAGGTATTTGTAGTCATATTTCAGTAACAGACGTTTCAGTATCACCGTTTTAAAACAGTTTTTTGATAAAACGGGAGTTATTTGTAGATACACATTCGTGCAAGTTTTAATTGATGTTAACCATCTAAAGGAGATCTGTTATCATTTGAGGAGAGAATAATTGCTTAAAATGGGGCCCTCGGGAATCTGCCCCTCTCCAAGAGGGCTCACGGAGTTCCGTCCTTCTCTAATGGGGCCCTCGGGAATCCGCCCATTTTCAAGGGGGCTTACGGGGCTCTGGCCCTCTCCAAGGGGGCCCTTGGGGTTCCGCCCCTCTCCAAGGGTCCATCCGGGCTCCGCCCCTCTCCAAGGGGGCTCACGGGGCTTCGCCCCTCTTCAAGGGGGCTCTCAGGGCTTCGCCCCTCTCCAAGGGGGCCGTTGGGGCTCCGTCCTTCTCCAAGGGGGCTCCCGGGGATCTGCCCCTCTCCGAGGGGGGCCCCGGGGCTCGGCCCCTCTCCAAGAGGGCTTTTGGGGCTCCGTCCCTCTCAAAGGGGCCATCGGGGCTTTGCCCCTCTCCAAGGGGGCCCTCGGTGCTTCGCCCCTCTGTAGGGGACCCTCGGGAATCCGCCTCTCGGTCTCACGGGGCTCCGTCCCTCTCAAAGGGGCCATCGGGGCTTTGCCCCTCTCCAAGGGGGCCCTCGGTGCTTCGCCCCTCTGTAGGGGGCCCTCGGGAATCCGCTTCCCCTCCAAGGGGGCTCACGGGGCTCCGCCCCTCTCCTCGGCAGTTTTCTCCAAAAGGCTCTCGGGGCTCCGCCCCTCTCCAAGGAGACCCTCGGGGCTCCGCTCCTCTCTAAGGGGCCCACGGGGCTCCGCTCCTCTCCAAGGGGGCCCTCAGGGCTCTGCCCCTCTCCAAAGGGCGCTCGGGACTCCACCCCTCTTCAAAGGGGCCTTCGGGGCTCCGCCTCTGTCACGAAATCGAGGCGAGGGCGAAATGAATGCAAATGCAAATGGGGGACATCGCGTTTGTAATTGTCGTGACGGACACACACGTTTGGATCGTTCTCCTTTATTTATATGATGATAGATAAGCAACAATCAAACGTGATTAATTCTTTCAATCAAATGGTGGTATTGCAACAACGCAAAAACTTTGTTTAATCACGTATATTCTAAATGGCACAAGTCTTCAACTAGAAAACGACAAAAATTTAAAAATTGTGAATTGTTACTATAAAGTAGTGAAAATGAATAAATCGATCCCCTGCGACATATGTCACTGAAATGGGAAAAAAAATTCTCTTTCTCATAATGCCACAGCTAACTACGTGTTCCATATAAAAAATACAACTTTCTGCTATAATCCAAATTTAGAAACTCTTTTGGACAACACACTACGCCACTAAATTATCAAAAATAAATAATAATAATAGGTACTACTTACGGGAACTTGAAAATTTTGCTACCTCACCCTAAAAGTTTAATTTATTATTATTCATTTTAGATACACATTTTTCTTACTTTCTGTGCCGCCTGGGCGATATGACCCAAATCAAAGTTGGGAGTTGTGACCAAAATCAAACTTAAGCGTTATGACCAAGTTGGGTGTTGTGACCAGAATCAAAAGTGGGCGTTGTGACCAGAATCAAAGTTAGGTGTTGTGAACAAGTTGGGCGTTGTGACCGAGTTGGGCGTTGTGATCGAAATCGAAACTGGGCGTTGTGACCAAGTTAGGCGTTCTGCCCAAAATCGATATTGGGCGTTGTGACCAAGTTGGGCGTTCTGACCAAAATCGAAATTGGGCGTTGTGACCAAGTTGGGCGTTGTGACCAAAATCGAAGTTGGGCGTTATGACCAAAAAGGTAGTTTCAGTGGCGTCGATAGCTCTCTCCTATAACAGGCGTCGGTGGGCTTTGTGACCAAGTTGGGCGTTGTGACCAATATCGTTTTTGAGCGTTATGACCAAATTGGGCGTTGTGACCAAAATCAAAATTGGACGTTGTGACCAAGTTGGGCATTGTGACCATAATCGAAGTTATGACCAAATTCTGAGTTGGGGTTTGTCACCAGTGGGCGTTGTGTCCAGGCCCCAAAGCGTTCAGCTGAATTCAAATAATGCACTGACCTACTTGAGCTGAAATAAAGGAAACATTAAAATATTTAATACAAACTAACAAATATATTGATAGTTTGGATGAAGATAGACTTTTTGATGAATTTAACTACGTAGTAAATGTAATAAATGCTAGACTTGCCAAATGGAATAAGAATTCTACAAGGGTTGAAGAAACATGGCTAGAGATATTTAAGTTTCTGGATAGTGAAAAAATGTGTTTTACAAATATTCTAATGGTTCTTGAATTTGCTCTTGCTATTCCAGGAACAAGTGCAGCGGTAGAAAAAATATTTTCGATTATAAATGCGCTATAGACAGATGAGAAGAATCGCTTTCTAGTAAAGAATATTGAAGCAATAATAGTACCTATGTAAAACTCATTTTAAAAAAATTTCAAGCAGTGAATTCTACAATCTTCTTCGGACGAAACCAAAATTATTAGAAGGTATTAATGGATCTGAAAAATATAAAAGCCAAAAAACTTCTTCTTCCACATCCACTGACACTGTGTAGTGTAGTTTACAGTATTGATGAAAATGTCAACCTATTGCTAAAATAGATTATAGTTGTAATGATTAAACAAATAAAAGTTTATATTATACGCCTCTAGAGTTACCATTATTCGAGCTTGAATCATTAACGTCTCGACATTAAACAATTCACTTGTGGATAAAATTCAACTTTATCATCTTATATATCTTCTGTCCCGTTTTTTTATTTTACAAATCTGGTCACCCTAAGATAGTACACAAAACTTATATATGAAGTTTCAATGCCACACCTCTTTTCGTTTTTGTCATCTATGCTGTCACATTTGTGGGTGAACATAAACGGTATTATAAAGATCAAAAACTAGCTGGACTCCTCTAAAGTAACACTGAATGCTGGAAAATTTAATTATTTAGCCTTCTCTCTTGCGTACCAACCGTTCCCCTTTTACAGAACTTGTAATTGAAAATTTAGATTCCTCTATATCCGAGTTGAATCACAGTATATACACAATGTGTAAATATACTGTGGTTGAATCAACAAAGTATGTTGGAATTATCATAGATAAACATCTTAAATGGGTTCATCTTATTTTAAAGTTAACAAAAAGCAACAGCAAACTTTACTTCAACTCTATATTCTAAGCGAAATTCTTACAAAAAATTTGCTAATTCGTATGTTAAGGTTTTAGTAGAGTTCTTGATGAGGTATGGTATTGTGTGAAGAGGCCTGTATAAAAGCTCTTTACAGTCTTTACATGTAATCCATAACTCTATCTTAAAAACAAGTATTAAAAAGAATAGGCGGTACTCAACTCAATTAGGTATTGTATTTCACAGAAATACTAAACATTAGATCACTCTATATAAAGTCAATTTTTTTAAAAATTAGCTGTCAGTGTGAAAACTTTATAAAAAACCAGACTGTGTTACTCTAAATTCTGTACTAACCGACCATGTCAAAATTGAGATTATGTCTGTCTAACGTATAATCTGTTCACTATGGTCCCGGATTGTCAAAAATGACATTTTATGGTAGCACTGTTGAATTTCTATTGGTTTTTTTCGTTACTACTAGGTTGGACAACGCAAAAGCGTAATTTTGAAAATTTGGGTTTTTGTTACCTGGTAACTTTTATTTATTTTTGCTTAAGTCAGTTCAAAATATAACCTATAATTTATAGTTTTGACATTAGTAGCTTTATTAATTGTTTCTAGCTTGACTTAGAAGTATTAACCATGATATAAAGGATTGTTTTTAATTGGATCTTGACATTGATAATCCGTGAGTATAGTGAATAGAGTTTAATTAAAATTTCGAGCGTGCATGACCTTGAACGGCTCGACGCTGCCAACCTACATTGTGAAATGCACTATTTTCTACTTTCAATTCCTCATATCAACTTGACAACACTTTGACAGCTGATTTAAAAAAAATAGACTATACTTTCAACATATATCTTTGTTTACAAAACTTCTCAACTTAAATGTTATGTGGATTCTCATGATACACGGAAAAAAGTTAATAAATATTTAGTATAGTCCCAAATAGTACCACAAATATTAATATAAGATCCATTAACTATCTAGCTTATAATAGTAATTTATTATACAAGACGATAAAGTTCAATTTTATCCACGAGTGAATTGTTTAACGTCGAGACGAAGTCGAGACGTTAATGATTCAAGAGTGGATAGAAATAACTTTATCGTCGTGTATAATACAATATTTTTTTCTATAGCAAGAACTTTAACAATTTCAAAAGAAAATAATGACAGTCAATCACATTTCAAAATGTCGGTAGCTAGATTGGGTTGCTACGATAATACGAAGCTGTCATATTTAATTTAAACAAAAGTTAGAAAATTAAATTATTTTATCTATCCTTGATGTTAAAGTGCTACTTTATCTACCCTTGCTGTTAAAGTAAAACTTGACCTTTTGTTTTGAGTTGATAAAAGCACACTTTAACATGTGCTATAGAAAAAAATATATAACTTAATCTCAACAGATATAAAAAAAAATATAAATATAAAAAATGTAGCAACAGTCAAATATTTACTTAAATTTGCTAATTATAGTAAGTTTGTCATTCTGTTTTAGCATTTTGCTCTTTCAGTTGTATCTCACATCTCTATTCTTCTCCTTATATAGTATATTTACATACATAATCTGTAACCCCTTATACCGGTTACACAGTATTTAAGTTATTAGAAATAGGAATGAAATAATTGTGATAGTAATATAAAAAATCTGGTGTGATACACTCACACAACTTCCTTTTACAGTGATCTTATAATTAGTCAAAAATTTCATTTTTCCAAAAATTTTCAAAAATTACAAATTCTACAAAAACGGTACAAAATAGAGCGTTAGTCGAAGAGACAAATTTTCTCTAGAATTTTAAGGTGAATTCGAAAATGTAATAATATACCGGGTGTTTTATTTAAAATAGATTCATCTTTTGAATTTGAGTTAGGCGAGTATTTGCATGTGTTGAATGTCAGTTGCCTTAGAGTTAATAAAAAAAATAGAAAAAAAACAAAAAAACCCACTTTAGAAGTATTCAACTGGAAAATCACCTATCTCACATTAATACACATTAAAAATGTAATAAAAATGTAAAGTTTAAAAAAAATCGTTAGAGCCGTTTTTGAAAAAATCGAAAAAAACTGAAAAATCACAAGAGTAAACACCTACTTCCGGTTATGCGATTTTCTTCAAAAGCTTGCTGTCTCATCTACATAGTACACAAAACTTATATATGAAGTTTCAATGCCATACCTCTTTTCGTTTTTGAGATATTCTGTTCACAGACACACACACAGACACACAGACAGACAGACAGACAGACCAATGAAAAAAAATATGTTTTTTGGGATCAGGGGACTCTAAAACGTGAAGATCCGTTGAAAACTCAGTTTCGAATTTTTGGGGTGAATCCAATACTTCCTTTATAGTAAAAGGAAGTAATAATTCATTAAAAATCTTGTCATGCGTATACAGGGGCTTAGTCCTCTTGGTGCAGTATTTAGGATATTGTTATTATTTATACCATTATAAACGTTACGTGACTGACGAATTTTTGAAAGAGAATGGTCATGAGGTTCTTAGATTACCTCCGTACCATTGTCAATACAATCCTATTGAAATGGCATGGGGGTTCTGTAAAACTTACTACAACAAGCATATAAATTCTCAGCTTTCATCCAAGGATAAGGTTAAGAATTTATGGCTTGAAGCTCTTTCAAAGTGTACCTCCGACATGTGGCAAAATTATTGTGATCATTGTGAAAAAACTATTTCGGAAGACTGGGCGAAACAGATGGGAAATATTTCGTTTGAAAACATTCCACCTTTCATTGGAGGAATCTGAGTCAGAATCAGGTATTGATAATGATTCAGATACTAGCAATGACATGGAAAATGAGTGGCTATCTTCTGATAATCCACCCCACGCAACTCCCAACGCTGATCCGGCCCCAGTGTAAACCAAGCTCAAGACGTTTCTCGTATGAAAATTTAAAGCCGCTCGAAGTTTAGACCAGCACACCGACATCCATGCCAACAAGGAATCTCATTCGCAGTCTCATATTCTTTACATTTGCATTTATTTAAATGTGGAAGCATTAATTTATAAAGTCGATGAAAATTGGATTTATTCTATTGAAGGCTCCTTTAGGAAATTTAATGAGAAGTTTCCCGCGACAGCTATACAATATAAGGTATTTAATGATTCTTTATCAAGAATGGCCCATAACTTCCGCAAAACTGGAAATGTACACCGAAAGCAAGGCAGTGGTCGACCAAACATACGCACTGAAGAAGTAGTTAACAATGCGAGACAAATTGTGCAAGAACAACCACACGTATCTGTTCGCCATTTAGGACAGCAATTAAATGTTTCGTATACAACATCTCATAGGATATTAAGAAGCAATTTGCATTATTTTCCTTACCGGTTGCTGCCAAACGATCCTCCGGTTAGATTGGCATTCTGTAACTGGTTTACTTATCAATAATTTAGGAAATAACGATAATGCGTTTGAGAAAACTTTCTTTACTGATGAGGCATACTTCTATTTATCAGGCTATACTAATTCACAAAATATGAGTATGTGAAGCTCTGAGAATCCCAATTTTTATGTTGAAGAACCGCTTCACCACCAAAAAAACGGGGTTTGGGCTGCAATTAGTAAAAGAAGAGTTATAGGTCCTGTATTTTCTGAAGGTAAGTGCAGCAAAACGATTAAATTTTATTTCTTCTTCTTTCTTCTGTTTATCCTTGTACCCTATCTGGGTGTCGGATATGAGGTCCAGTCCTTCCATTCCTTCCTGCTCCTTGCCATTTTTTTCATCTCTGCCACTGTTTTGCCTCTCTTTATACCGATTTCTTCGATTCTTTGTGTCCAGCGCTTTCTGGGTCTGCCCTTCTTCCTTTTTCTTTCTCCTGGTGCTTCTATGATCTTTTTTAGTAGCGATTTTTCTTCTTTTCTTATTATATGACCATACCATCTTAGTTGTTTCCTTTCTATGAAGTCCATTATTCTTTCTTGTCTTAAAGTTTGTCTTATTCTTTCATTTGTCTCTCTGTCCCATTTTGTAACTCCCTCAATTCTTCTCAGGAACTGCATTTCTGCTGCATTGATCTTGCTTTCGTGCTTTTTGTTTATGGTCCATGTCTCGCTGCCGTAAGTTAGTGTTGGTCTCGCTATACTATTGTATACTTTCAGTTTCACTTGCTTGTTTACTTCTTGTTTCTGTAATATTGCTTTGTTTATAGCATAATATACGTTCCTTGTTTTCTTTATTCTTTGTGCAATGTCGACTTCTATTCTTCCATCATCTGTTATTACTGAGCCGAGATATTCCATTGCTGTAACTACTTCTATTGTTATCCCATTTATTTCTATAGTTCTTATTATCTCAGTGTTTTTGTTATTTATAATCATCATTTTTGTTTTGTTAGTATTCACCTCCATTCCCATTTTCTCCATTTCCTCGTTCCAAATTTTAACCAGTCCCTTCATTTTATTGTGAGTATCTGCTATTAGTATTATGTCATCTGCGTAGATTAAACTATCTACTTTGATTGACCTTAGTTGGTGATGTCCTAGTTGCGATTGCAGATGTTTTGATTTCTCTCT
This sequence comes from Agriotes lineatus, assembly GCA_940337035.1. Lineage (NCBI taxonomy): Eukaryota > Metazoa > Arthropoda > Insecta > Coleoptera > Elateridae > Agriotes > Agriotes lineatus. The sequence goes on along the minus strand of CALNHX010004000.1, from coordinate 65,873 downwards.
TGTGTTTAATAAAATTTTGTCCATTACAGTTATGAATAGGAGTGGGCTAAGACTATCTCCTTGTTTTAATCCTTTTGTCATGTGAAACGTGTCGGATACTTGTCCATTCATCTGTACTCTTCCTTTGACTGTCTGGTAGATGTTCTTAATGTTTCTTAAGAGTTTTCTGGGTGTCTGTAATTCTATAAGGTACTTCCATATGTTACTTCTTTTTATATTGTCGAAGGCGGCTTTCAGGTCTATAAATGTGACGAACATTTCATTTCCTCTTTCTATTGTTCTTTCCATTATATTTCTTATTATATGTATGTTGTCCATTGTTTGTTTACCTTGTCTGTATGCTGCTTGTTCCTCGGCCAGTTTGTGTCCTATGCAGTGTGTAAGTTTCTTTTGTAGGATCTTCGTGTACATTTTGAAAACTGTAGAAGATAGGCAGATTGCTCTATAATTATCACAATTCCCAGTTTCTCCTTTTTTATAGATAGGTATGATTGTATTATTTTCCCAGTCCTTTGGAATTTGCTCTCCTTCCCATGCTTTTCTGAATATTTCGTGTAACCATATCTTTCCTTTCGGCCCCATGAATTTTATCATTTCTGCCTCGATACCATCTGGTCCACCTGCCTTGCCCAGTTTAAGTAAAGCAATTGCCTCATCCACCTCTGACATTTCTAATTCGTTTTCCTGTGGTTCTTCACCTATTTCGTCGTATTCGTCTTGCTCTTCTTGTTGATTTCGGTCCTCTTCAAATTTTTCTTCGTAGTATTCCTTCCATACTTGTAGAATTTCAGATATTTCCGTTTTTAATTCGTTTTTTTTGTTCCTTATTCCTCTTACTTCTCTTTCTTTATTTCCTCTTAACTTTTTTACTATACCCCAAAAGTGCTTATTATTTTTTGTATACACTTCCTCCATTTCCCTTCCAAAGTCTTTCCAGCATTGAATTTTTGCTTTTCTTATTTCTCTTTTGGCCTTGTTTCTTTTCCCTATGTAATCTTCTCTGTCCTCTTGGTTTTTAGTTGTTATATATTTCTTCCACGCTTCCTTCTTCTCTCTGATTGCTTTTTTTACTTCTTCGTTCCACCATCTTGTTCTCTTAGTGTTTTGTTTCACTTTCTTTATTCCACATATCTTTTTAGCATTTTTTATCAGCGTATCTTTGAATATTTTCCATATTTCTTCTACTGTTCCTTCCAATCTTTTTATTTCAAATTTTTCTAGTTCGTCATCTGTGTTTTCCATGTACTTTTCTGCCCTTTCTGTATCTTTTAATTTGTAGATTGGTATTCTCTCATATTCCTTTTTCTCCTCCACTGTAATATTTATTTCATTCATTATTGCTCTTATTAATCTGTGTTGTGTGGAGAGTTCCGCTTCTCCTATTGTTTTCACTTCCTCTATTATTTGTTCTAATTCCCTCGTGTATACGATGTAATCTATCAGACTTCTTGCCCCTCGTTCTTCCGCTACATATGTGTACTTTTCTTCTAATGGTTGATACCAAAAAGTGTTTCCCACTATTAAATCGTTTGTTATACAGAATTCCATCATTTTTTTCCCATTATTGTTTTGTATCGTTTCGCCAAATTTTCCCAAACTGCCTAATCCTGTGTTTATATTGCTTCCTACTCTTGCGTTCCAATCTCCTATTATTAATATTTTGTTACACTTTTCTTTCGCTCTGTCTATCATCTTCTGTAGTTGTTCGTAGAATTCTTCTCTCATGTTGACTTCTGCTCCCTCTATCGGCGCGTATATTTGTATTATATATACCAACTGTCCCAGATCTACTTCTATTGCTATTATTCTTGAATTAATTGGTTCTATTTTTGTTACCCTTCTAATTAGTTTATCGGCAATTATGATTCCCACTCCTTCCTTACACCTTTGTCCTGGCTCTATTCCTGAGTAGTATAATGTATAGTCATGGTTTAATTTTATATTGCCTTTTCCTTGCTTCTTCGTTTCACTAATTCCTAGTAAATCTAATTTAAATTTACTCATTTCTTCCGTTATTTCTACCTCCTTCCCAGTTAATGATGTTATATTCCATGTTCCTATGTTTATTTTGTTCCATGATCTTATTTTTGTTTTTTGTTTCTCCTTTTCTGTGTTTATGTTTACTTTATTTTGTTTATGTTTAATTGTTTCTACTTTTTCGTCTTTGTTTGGTATTGTTCGAGATTCTTTATATATCCGTTCGCGTTTCAAGGTATTTATTGTTGCTTCCGTTGGTTTTTTGATTTTTATTTGTTTTATTGTTTCCTCTATCTTTGTTAATTGTCCTTTTCCGTTGCCTTCCGTCATCGCCTGATCTGTCCTGTTGCTAGTCCCTTCTATTGGTTTTTTGGAGCGTATTGATTACGTCCCATTTTTGTGATGTTCCTGAGTGTTTTGTTGAATTCTTCGTTCGCTTTGTGTGATATTTCGTTCCTCATAGGTGCTAGCATAGTTTGTGTGTAATTTTTCTTCTTTGGTACTATCTTTTTGGTGGAATTTGCTTCCTCATCATCGGTAGATCTATTCCTTTTCTTGTTTTCTTCTGCTTCGTTTAAAAATATTGTTTCATTCTCTGCTGCGCTTTGTCTAACTTCATCTTCTATTTTCCCCGGGTTTTCGTTTGCCTCCAGGTCCTCAATTCCATATTCTTCGTTATTTATAATTAATTTGTTTCTCCATATTCTTGGTCTGTATCCTTTTTCCTTTGCGGCCTTACAGTGCTGTATTAGGATTTTCTTTTCTTCTTGTTCCTTTTGTGTTAGATCATTACTTAGCCATATCATTGTTCCTTTTAGCTTTTTCGCATTTTTGAGTATTTCCCTTTTTATGTTCCAACTAGTGAGCACCGCTAAAATTGGTCTCTTTTTCCCTTCTTTGTACACTCCTAATCTTATTACTTTTTCTACTCCTGTATCTGCGTTTACAGTAATCTCTATGCTATTCATCAGCTGTATAAATTTCCTCTTGGTGCTTTCTGGCGCTTCGTTTGGCTCTTCTTCCACTCCGTAACAAACTAGATTCCTCTTTTTTATCTCTTTCTCAAGCGTGTATATTCTTCTTTCTTGCTTGTTGACCGTTTCTTGTAACTTGTTAATTTTGAGTTCCTGTTTTTCGATTATTTTTTCTCTATTTTCCAATGCTTCTCGTAATTGTTTTATTTCTTCATTGTTTCTGTCGCTGCTCTCTACACTTTTCCTTATGTCCTCATTCATTGCCATTAGTTGGTTTTGTATGGCTTGTAATGTTGTTCCTATTGTGGCTAGTTCCGCCATGTCTGCTTTGCTTTCCTAAATTAACTTTGCCTGTTTCTTAATTATTAGCTTGAATTGCTGTTTTCTGTGTTTACGAATTTTATTTTAATAATTCAAATTTTAGGTTTGCTAAATGCACAACAATATCGTATTGACATTTTGTCGCCGTTTTTTGAAGAGTTACGTGACGATGAATTACAAAAGGGTTACTTTCAATAAGATGGGGCAAGACTTCACACAACACAAGAAAATTTAAATTTACTTGGAGAGTTTTACGAAAACAGAGTTATTAGTCAAAACATGTCTACAGTGCGGCCTCTGAGGTCTTGTGACTTAACTCCCTGCGATTTTCTTCTGTGGCCATATTAAAAAAAATCCATTTTTCAACTTCCACTGACAATATTCAGCAACTTTAACCAAGAAGTAGTGGAAAGAATTAAGAAATTAATAATAATGCCGTAATATTAAGATTTGAGAATAGAACGAGTTTAGGAGTTCACTTCCTTAGGAACATTAATCTCTGAAAACTTAACTTACACACAAGAAATTAAATCAAGGTTAATAGCATCGAGATGTGCGGGCGCGTTAACTAGTATAATGTCCTCAAAACAAATCTCGCTAAATGCAGACCTACGACTCATAAGACTGTAATTCGACCCACAGCTACATATGCATGTGAAACATGGACGATGAATGTGGCAGATCAAGACATGATCAGTAGGAGGGAGAGAAAAATGCTGCGAAAAATATTTGGAGAGACTCGAACGGAGGATGGTTGGAGAAGACTTACAAACTAAGAGGTACAGGAAAAGTATGGGGAGCCAAGTATAGTAGACTTCATTAAAGCTCAAAGGTTAAGACGGTTTGGGCATATGTATATGGAGAATGCCAGATGGAAGAGCTACTAAGATAGTATTGGAAGGCAGAGCGCAAGAAACTAGATGAAGGGGGTGACCAAGGAATAGGTGGAAGTAGGCAGTAATGGAAGACATAGCAAGGAAAGGAATAGAAGACTGGAGAAATAAAATCATGAATAAGGGACAATGGAGACAGATTGTTATGCAATGGGCATAAAGTGGCTTGTAAAAGCTTTATTTATTTATACTGAAAAAAATACATAAATTGTAATATTTAAATCTTTTTTTCTACTCATGACATTGAAATCAGTCATTTTGACATGGATTCCGGTGGTTGAAATTGTATTTCAACCACTAGAGGTTGAAATGTTCGGACTACTGGGATTTCAAACTGTTTGACATTCAATTGTTGACAAGAGAAATGTCACTTTATGTTTAAGTTTTTCTAAAGTGCATTAATTTGTTAAAATTTGTGAAAATTCGTAGAAAAAATAGTATATGCAACTCGTGGCTGATAAAATTTCAACGTCTCGGGTTACTTTTTAAAACTCGCTTCGCTCGTTGAAAAAAACCACTCTCAACGTTGAAATTTTATTTCAACCACTTGTCCCATAATATACTATTATCTACGACTGTTGAATTACACTGTCATTATATGCGTAACCATAGATACATTATTTAGTTCATATTACACTAGTGGAATATAGCTTCATATTCTACGACTCTTGGAAATTTCTGTTTCTTATTATTTTTGCAAAGTAAAATGTAAATTAAAAAAAACAAAATTACTACATTTTTAATTTATTCAATTAACAATTTACAATTATTGATAAATAACTTATAAATTACTACTTATTTACAAAATTAATAGTTAAAACACTGCAATTAGTAAAATTGACAGTAGCAGGTGCACTAGAAACCTTAAGATTAGTACCACTGTTATTTATAATGGGTGAGTTGTCATGAAGAATGTTATAACTACCATTAATGTTAACAGAAGAACAATCGTTAAGAAAAATTAAATTTGTTGTTAAGTAAATTTGAATCAATTTGGTTCAGAATTTTTTGGCAGTATCCATCTTGTTTCGTTTTGAGTCTGCAATATACCCTTCGGCCACAGAAGCCGGTCTCCAACCTCCATGACGTTTTAATCCGGTCATGGATGTCCCTCCGTCAGCATATAAAGTAGCAGACGATCTTCGAAGACAGTGTCCTGTAAATTTCTCTGGATTTGGTAGCCCCAAAAAATTTTCAATTTCTTCCCCCATTCCTCCAAATTTGTTAATGCTAATTATCTGTTTAGTTCACTTGCCACTTTGATAATTGACAAAAAAATTAGTCCGATGGTGTGTTCAATACACGAAGGTCTGCATATTTTTTGACAATATCATAAAAACTTCCGGCAAAGGAAAAGTTACAAGGCACCTTCGTTTAGGTGTGCGGGACTAATACTTGAATGCAACCATCAAAGAATTTTACTTCACCAATTTTCATGGCATAAAGTTCATTTGAATGGCAAGCCTCCATCACCCCCATTATTAAGGCAACCTGTAAACACATTGTCTCATTTAAAGTTAATAATAAATTAGCAAATAAATTGTTACCCTTGTTGCGAGATATTTAACATCAGGCGCTTCCTTAATAAAGTTGTGAATTTGGTCCCCACTAAATGCCTCTGACTTTTTTGGTTGATAACCTTCCGTTTTTCTTTTTAGCAGAGCACGTACTCGCCCGTAAGACTCGACATTCACGTTATGCTTTATATTGAGAGTACTTTTGAGCGTCGAATAGTGAGTCCACAACGTTGATGATTTGAATTTTTCACTTATTTCCTTAAAGTAAATGAGCACAGTATCTTCAGAAAAGGATGAAGTTTTGTTTTTTAGCCGCTATTCGTTGAAACTGTTGTACACAATTTCATAGTTTTTTCTCAATCGTTCTGGTAGCAAATCCAACGAAACTGCCTTTGCTGCATTTGTGATGTCTGGTGGAGTACACTGAATTTCATTTCTGCCGTCTTCTATGTCCATTATCCACCTTAGCTTTTACACACAATGATTCTATCCCTGTTTACCCGAAGGTGTAGGGTTACACACAATGATAAAAATACTATTTTCCGGTTTTGAAAATCAAACGTACAATTTAAGGTTATGTCACTGCGTTCGCTCGTGTTCTAAGCAATTCTCTTGTAATATGGCCAGTTACATTGTAGCTAGACAATGGCCCCTTGTGTAAACTGCAAGCTTGCAACCTTGATAAGATAATAGCTCCTTCGTGTAAACTGCAAGTCTGCAAACCTTGAACGCACGTAGCTTCCTGTCTCACGCTCCCTTTTGGAGATAACGCTTATCTTAGCTGATTAGACATAGTATATATACAAGTAGTTTGCATCTTTTAATTAAGCTCCAGTCAGTCGATAAGTTCCAGTGTGTTCGTATCATAGCTAGATGTAAGATATTGTCCGGCGACTAGCTGTGTGCTTCCAATGTTATATTTCATAGTAAAATAAAAATAAACGTTTTTTAGAAAGTCGTTTCGGCGGCCTTTTAATAAAACTGGACTACATTACACACTCATTACATAATATACTATTGTATACAATTTATAATTACAATAAAAAAACGACTTTCATGATACCATGATGCCTACTCAACAAAGTATGACACGTATTCAGAATCAGCAAGTTGTCTTTCATCAAATTTATCTTAACCAATAATAAAAGTGGCACAAAATCCAAAACCAAATCTGGCAACCACGTTTTGTACATTAACATAAAATTATCATTTTGTATAAAATGGGCATAACCTAACTTTTCTTAATGACTGACAGCATATTTACAGGGTGAAATTCATCACCCTAACATGGCCTCGTATCTGGCAAATAACTATTGAACGGTTTATATCAAGAGATCCAAAAAAAAACTGTTCCTCAGCGGGCTGTGGAAATTCAACGTATGGATAATATGTTGGTGACACTGTACGTCAATGTCAAATTCGAAGTTATCAGGTTAGGTTTTCCGTCAGTTATGACACAGAATGACGCAAATCCTAACCTACTAACCTCGAATTTGACATTGACGTACAGTGTCACCAACATATTATTCATACGTTGAATTTCCACAGCCCGCTGAGGAACAGTTTTTTTTGGATCTCTCGATATATAGTCACTGTAATTTATAGTAGCCGTTTCCATTTCGACAGAAGGAGTTGGCTATGAGTAAATAAATTTTGTTTTACAATTATCAATTAAAAAATGTTAACATCATGTCGGGTAAGGTGTACAAACCTGGGCGTTTAACAAAAAACCCCTACCTGAATTTTCTGAGGCAATTTAGAACCACGCAGGCTGGAAAGTCAGTCCCAGAAATGACAAAGGAAGGGGCTGCAATCTGGAGAACCATGTCTGAAAAGGACAAACAACCCTACATAGATCAGACACGCCATGCTCGCCGAAAATATAAATCCCGATTTAGAGCCTGGCGTAGAAGTGGGGGGCGCCTTCTAAAAACCACCGCCTAGAAGAAGCAGTAGCCGACGAAATATATAGTACTGTATATACTCTATATTATATCGAGAGATCCAAAAAAAACTGTTCCTCAGCGGGCTGTGGAAATTTAACGTATGAATAATATGTTGGTGACACTGTACATCAATGTCAAATTCGAAGTTATCAGGTTAGGTTTTCCGTCAGTTATGACACAGAATGACGCAAATCCTAACCTACTAACCTCGAATTTGACATTGACGTACAGTGTCACCAACATATTATTCATACGTTGAATTTCCACAGCCCGCTGAGGAACAGTTTTTTTTGGATCTCTCGATATATAGTCACTGTAATTTATAGTAGCCGTTTCCATTTCGACAGAAGGAGTTGGCTATGAGTAAATAAATTTTGTTTTACAATTATCAATTAAAAAATGTTAACATCATGTCGGGTAAGGTGTACAAACCTGGGCGTTTAACAAAAAACCCCTACCTGAATTTTCTGAGGCAATTTAGAACCACACAGGCTGGAAAGTCAGTCCCAGAAATGACAAAGGAAGGGGCTGCAATCTGGAGAACCATGTCTGAAAAGGACAAACAACCCTACATAGATCAGACACGCCATGCTCGCCGAAAATATAAATCCCGATTTAGAGCCTGGCGCAGAAGTGGGGGGGCGCCTTCTAAAAACCACCGCCTAGAGGAAGCAGTAGCCGACGAAATATATAGTACTGTATATACTCTATATTATATCGAGAGATCCAAAAAAGCTGTTCCTCAGCGGGCTGTGAAATTCAAACGTTTGAATATGTTGGTAGCACTGTAAGTCTATGTCAAATTCTAGGTTAACAGGTTAGATTTTGCGTTAGTATGTGTCAAAACTGACACAAAACCTAACCTGCTAACCTAGAATTTGACATAGACTTACAGCGCTACCAACATATTATACAAACGTTTGAATTTCACAGCCCGCTGAGGAACAGTTTTTTTTTTAATTTATCGATATAACACCTATTGTAATTAGACATTTTTGTATATAAATTATACATTTATAGTTGTTCGTTGATTAATTGTAGCCTCTTTTACCTTTTGGTGTCGAGGACCCAGCCAGCAGATACGAAGGCCGCAGTGGTAAACGACATCACAGTAGAAAAATATTCCATTTTAAGACAAATACGTCAAATTGACATAAGGCACCCTACTGACGTTAATAGGTCTGTTCGTAAACTCTGCACTGCAAGTTCTAGTGTACACTACTTTCGTAAATGACGTTCGTTTTTAACAGTGCATAAATTGAGTGTAACTAATAACCTGTTCGTAAACGCTAGTGCAAGCTGAATATTATTCAGGCCTATTCCCTAACTTGAAATCGAATAGAGATGAAGTAAATCGAATAGAAATCACGCGATCGAATAGAAGTTGTTTCTAGTTGCTATTCCCTAACGTCTTCGAATTTCGATAGTAGAAATGGGCGATAGAAATCCAACTCGACGAACCTGTAGCAGTCGAAATCGCATTGTATCATCGGAATCTGCGCTGCGCCTGCGCAAGGGTACGCACTGTGAGCCTACTGCTAGTGTTTTTGTTTACTTTTGGTTTAGGTGGATTATAGGTTTTGTACTTTCCAATTAATTAATTTGATAATAAATAGTGCATAGTTGAGGCCATGGCAGTTAATTTAAATTTCACAATAATTATTTTTTTAATTCTAAAATATTTAACTCTTTCCTTTAAGTTTAATTCTATTTCTTTTAGAGCCAATTCTTTTTCTTTATTTTTTGCTTCTAAAAATCTAAGCTTCAATTCCATTTCTTTTAAATCGGTTTCCCTTTTTTTATTTTCAGTCGATTCAGTTGTTGCATTTGTCCGCAGAGCAAGTATTTTATTTAACACTTCTGCAGTAGCATTTTGTCCTTCTGCAAAGGCTTCCGCTGCTTTTTGCAGAGTGGATAATTTATCTAAAAAAAATTGTACTTTTACTAAACCAAAAATGCCATTACCTTGTTTTAATTCTAACTTAAATAAAGAAATAGAAAGTGTTACCTTTATATGCCATTTTTCTCTTTTTTATTATTGGACTCTCTCTTGTACTACTGCCACCAGCTAAAAATGTTCGCTTCTGTATAGGAGAACAAACGACTGCTGGCGACAGTGGTTCAGGTGATGATGGTGGCTGCGGTAACTCGAGGATACTGACCACCTCTTCTATGTCTTCACTCTTCAACCCTGGTTTTCCTACATTGCTAATCCCCTTCACTGTTATCCACGACAGAAGAGCCATTAGTTTTTCTTCTGTGGCAGTTAAGCTTTTTTTATCGTTTTCACCACCTCCCGTTACCTGCTGCGTTTTCAACAAATCCCTTGCCTTTTTGCGCGTGTGGCACTTCCAGTCGATAAATGTCTGCAAATTGGAAAAAATAATTAGCTACGTGTAATGAAATGTAATTTTCAGCGTTATGTCAAGGGATTACTTAAAGAGCACCCACGGTAAAAATCAATCATCAAGACCTAACAACTAACATAAAACATTAACTTGGACCACCGCCGAGAGCGCAACAACATTGCTTTTAAACATTACGAGACAATAGCGGCACCCACAACATTTTGACGTACACTGATCTTACCATAAACATTACTTCGCTGGCAGCGCTTGCAGAATGGACCGGACCGTGCATCCCATTTCACCCAGCACCAACTATAATTTATAAATATATTTAAAATTTCAAAGTACCTTCTTCCATTGCGCTTTGGTCTTGCTAGGTCCAGATCCACAACTATTTAACGTCCCCGACACATCTTCCCACAAATTTTCTATAACATTTCCATCGGCTTCAGACGGTTTTGTTTTACCATGCAGTAAAACCTTGTTTTCTGCAATAAAATCTACAAGAATATTCAGTTGCTCGACAGGGGTTTTTTTCTTATTAGAAACAGCCATTTATAACAATTATTACGGTTATGATGACCTGCACACTTCGAATAGGTATAAAACTGCAACTGGAAACTAGTACTTAGAAATATTATCCATTCACAAAACTCATGAACTGTCAATGTCAAATTTTTTAAATATTTGCTGAGTGTAGGTACCTGGAAATTACAGTTTTTTTGGGAATGTACTTCGGATCTAGTGATTTCTAGTAATATTTAGGTTATGTTACATGTGTCAAAAGTGAAAACTATTTTCTTCTAGTTTTCCTTGTAATAATCAACTATAGTCTTTTTTCCCTTTCCAATAATAAAACCCTCTTTCATTTCTGTTCCATTGCAATTGAAGTATGCACAAAAATGAAAGAATTTGGGATATTATTTATTTTACAAGAAAGTGTGAACAAAGTCAAGTTTTTAAATTTCAAACATTTCAGTGCTGCAAAAATCAGCAAGCAAAAATTCTAAAACTGAATTTAAACAAGGTACCAACTTGACGGCGTTTTGTCAGTTCACGAGTTTTGTGAATGGATAGTATAGTCTAGGGTAATACCACAAGCAGTGGATATATTTTTGACAAATATTTTGTCGTTTCCATGTAAATTATTGCGTTTAAATTTCACGATACAAAATCACATCAAAAATGTCACGAGCCGAAGGCGAGTGACATTTAAATGTGATTTTGTTGAGTGAAATTTGCAATAATTTCTATGGACAGGGCAAAATATTTAAAAAAAATATATCCACTTCGAGTGGTATTTGGGACGACTATTTAACAATATTAATACATAACGATTAACTTTATTGAAAAATATTGCAACAATTAATATAATTATTCATTCTCAATTAAATTCAGCGGAATACTTCCAAAACACAGCATTTTAAAATTTTTAAAACAAGCCACACAGTTTGTTGGGGTTTAGTGTTACGTAACCTAGCGATATCACTAAGGACAGAACATCGTTGCTAAACGATACTTCGCAACAAGGCTATTTATTTTTTGAGTACGTACATTGTTTTGTGAATATTTTGCATGGTGCCCAATATTCAGTGATATACTGCTGTTATTGGTTGAAAAAAGCAAATGTCTGCAATATGATTGGCTTATATGTTATAGTGTTGAATAGTCAAAATTATACCCATTCGGAGTCACGTGACTTTTGTCTGTCTCTGTTCATCTTTAGTAAAATAGATGAAATGGAAGAAATTTGAAAAAAAGGCATGGCGATTCATAAAATTAATTTTAAAAATTTGACGTTTCTAATCTGTCAGATTATATTTTTCGTGTAAGTTATTGAGATAAGGGTAATAAAACCTAAAATTGTTGAGCCGAAAACTGGAAATTAAAAGAAACCATCGGACATGCGGTATAACGAGCAGTCACAACAATTAATTTGAATATTATGCGTTTTTTTTTATGAAGAGTACAATATTAATAATAGTAAATCAACAGTTTCACCCTCCAACGCTGTTCGCCGTGCTTCTCTTGCGTTAAATATCTCGAAGAGCACAATTTACCGAAAATATGAGCCAGAAAGTGAAGAATGCAAAAACGGAAGTCGACGAAGCAGTCAAGACACTGTATATAAAATGTATGTAGCTAAAGAATTTGTAACCATAAAAAATCTAAAAAATGCTTGGTTGAAGAATCTGGAGATTGTTCACATTCAGTTTCTTCCCTAAATAGATTGTGCAAGGAAATAGGCTTCAAATGGCAATGTTCTATAACAGAATATGCATGCACAGAAATTGACTTAAAATTTGCTATACGCAGCAGGTTTTTAATGTAGCAGCTGACATATCTTTATTATATTTACATTTTACGACATGTTATGTTTTCTTTAACCTGTAAATTCTGTTTGATTTCATATAAGAGAATAAACCCGTAGCAACCTTGTTTTAGAAATTGGCATATGTCAGGATAACCTACAAAACGGAATGTCATTTATTTCCCTAAAATTGCATTTTTAAGAATCGACATACGTAAAATTACTAGATTATCACGTGACTCCGAATGGGTATAAATTTGACTATATGTATGTTCTTACCTGCCTCAAGAATGCAACCCTTAAACAAAGGAGGTTTTTCCAGAGATTTGGTATTTCCACAACTTTCTTTTTTGATGAGGCATAGCAATTTCTTTGGCGCTTGCAGCTGGTCACTCATTAACTGTCAAAATGGTCGTTAAGGTCGACTATCGCTTGCTATTGCAGTGTTGTCATCACGGCACGCTAATCCAGAAGGCCGTGATTGTCATATTTACGTAAACAACGCCGATAGAAATCATCCCAACTGCTACTAAAGTCTGTTCACGAAACTCCTGGGCTGTCAAATTGTAATAATTATATTTAAGTTGGCAGCAAATTTAAAATTTTGTTGGTAACTTTTTACTTTCACATTTGGAAACACTGCAAAATTTTAAAACTTCCAAATTTCAAAATTTGATTTATTTGTCAAAGTGACATTTCAATTCGTAATTGTCTCTATCAACGAAGAATCTTAGACTGCCTCCTTACCAGTGCCAGTATAATCCCATAGAGTTAGCATGGGCATTTGCAAAAAACTATTACAACAAGCATATACAATCCCAACCTTCATCCAAAGATAATTTTTTTAAATGGAACACCCTGTATATTACTAAATTTTTGGAATGATCTTTCTTTCCTGATTTCAAAAATATACCATATGTTACCCCTACCTTATACCGTTTTTGAGTTATTAAACGTCGAATATCTTAGTTCAGCAGGCTGTGGAAATTCAAACCAATGAATAATAGGTTGGTGGCACTGTAAGCCTACGTCAAATTGGAGGTTATCAGGTTTTGACATAGGCTTACAGTGCCACCAACCTATTATTCATTGGTTTGAATTTCCACAGTTATAACCACATAACTTTTATTTAAAACTTTTTTTTCTATAGGCAATAATAACGATGATAAGGGGTGGGTAATTTATAATGAATAACCCTGTACACTAGGGCGTACTGTGAGGTTATGATTTTTGTTGTGAATTGGGCATCATTCGGCATAAGCTCCAGAGCGCGATCGGAGTACTCTTACTCCGTTGCGTTCTTTTAAATAACTACGCAAAATAACTTGCGCGTAGAAGTCGTTGCAACTTGCAACCACAAAACAATAACTTAAGTTGCAACTGGCTGCAACCAGTGTTGCCAACTTAGTAGATTTTCTACTAAATCTAGTAAAATGAAACGCGTATACTATAGTGGACTAATTTTCAATCTGGTGGATAGTAGAAAATCTGGTAGATTAAACAAATTTTTTAGTGAATTCCTGGTATTTTTCTTCAATTTTATAAACTAGTAGTCAGAAGTAATGTCAACGCTATTGAAGCATGGCTAGCTTCATTCATACCCACTGAGGCTTAGCGGAAACTGATAAAGCTGGCTATAATTCAAGTAAGTATAATAGCATTTTGCAAGAAAAAATTTGGTTCAAATACATAATGGGGGGATTTTTAAATTATCTGCTCGTATTTAGGGAAAAAAACATGTAAAAATAGCTTATAAAGGGTTCTCTCATGATTCTTATGGCACTTGCGCTTTGCATTTTGTTGAGACTTTTAACGAATAAAAAATTCAATATTTGTGTTAAAAAGTGAATTAAAGCAGCATAATTGGGAATCTACATCTTTAACAGCAACTGTATGTTTGTGTTGTAATGTTTATTTCCTATTTTTAATAAAAATATGCCTAAGGAATTAAAAGATCTTAGGCCTATCAGCATTCTTTCTGTGCTATCAAAGGTCTTGGAAAAGGTGGTAGATTTTCAAATTAGAACATATTTTAATAAGCATCGACTATTTTCAAATTTACAGTCTGGATTTCGTTCTAATCACAGTTGCGTGTCTGCACTTTTGAAGGTAACTGATGATATTATTCGAGCTACCGATGATGGTAAACTAACAGCATTAATACTACTTGATTTTTCTAAGGCCTTTGACACAATAAACCATAACATTTTAATAAATATTTTACACTATTTTGGATTTGATGTCAGAGCTTTACAATTTTTCAAAAATTATCTACGAAACAAGCAACAGTGCCGCATGATCAGTCCAATTTTTTAACAATTAAATATGGTGTGCCCCAAGGATCTATTTTAGGTCCGCTGCTCTATATAATTTATTCTTCTGGCCTCTGTAAAATATTAAAACATTGTGTGTATCATCAGTATGCGGATGATACGCAATTGTATTATTCATTCAACCCTAATGATACCCTTGCTGCTTGTAATTTTATTAATGATGACTTAAACAACTTGGTACAATTTGCGGCTTCCCATTCTCTTAAAATTAATCCTGCCAAATCTGTGGTTATTTTATTTGGTGGTAGAAATACTAGATCTGCAGCATTGCCGCTTATTCAAATCAAAATAAATGATACAATAATTCCTATTAAAGACAGTGCCCGAAATTTAGGTCTTACTCTAGACTGTTCGCTTAGATTTCGTCAGCATATTAATAACTGTATACGTCGATCCTATGGAAATCTTAAATTAATTTATAATAATAGACAAGTCTTAAATAAGAAAATAAAAACGCTTCTATGCGAATCTCTCGTGTTGTCACAGTTTAACTATTGTGATACCGTGTACGGACCCTGTATTGATAAATCAACTAAAAGAAGAATATAAATTGTTCAGAATTCCTGTTTGAGACTTATCCACGGTGTTAGACGCCGAGAACATATATCCCACAAAATAGTAGAAACTAATTGGCTCAGCATGGAAAAACGTCGTCTGTTGCATTGCTTGGTATTTTATCATAAAGTAATTTTGACAAAAACTCCTCCTTATCTTTACTGTAAAATTACCTTTCGTACTGATATACATAATTTGAATTTAAGACATAGAGGTTTATTCGTGGGTGATCAGGCATTAAACTATTATAATCTATTAAAGCCGCTTTGTAAAGCAAATTACTATTATATCATATTGTCGGTGGCAGGGAAGAGCAGGGTCCTCCGTTTCTTGGAGGTCATCTGACTGCCCTCGAATTTCCTGGAAAATTGTTATTTTTTTTGTATTATATAAGATTTCTATTTTTTTCTGGAAATAAACATTATTATTATTATTATTATTAAGTATCTATGGTAAAATTACAAAAAGTCCGTCTAGAAGTTTTTGGAATGATATAAATGTAAAATTCGCTTACTACTGAAACCAACCCTAATTTAGTATAGTGGATTAGGCCTATTGGAGATACCACTTAAAAAGCGAGCCTCCAGCTCTAGGTAGTGTGAAAGCCAGTACATACGTAGTAAGCGACATAATGTCTTTACCTAATAGAAATCGTATATTATATTGTAACGACCTTGGGATCAAGCCATTGCAGATATATGACTCAGCGTCCCGATCATTCGAGAATGACCTAAGGCGGCGGCACACTTCGAGAAACGACCTCGACGTTTCCGGAATGACTCACCCAGCGCATATAAATACACGAAAAGGATATAAGAGGACAGTCGAAGTAGAAGTCGAAGTCCAAGTGCCGACTCCAGCTTTGAAGTACGCGGAAACTGCCACATAAATAAACCCGTGTGTACATAAAATCTAGTCATATAAATAACGCGTTGTAAATAGATCTAGCCAGATAAATCATTAATGTTTAAGTCGCGTGAAAATACATGAAGTGTATTTGTTGTTAGAAATAGTTTCTGATTAGTTTATAAATAATTTCTGTTCCGCCTTAATAGTCTTGTGTTTTGTAAATAGTAAAGATAAGTTGCTGTAAATAAATGCTTAAAACAAGAAGCGCGTATGATTTTTTAATAGCCCAAAACGTAAAACGTAACCGTGGCGTCACGTGTCGGGTTGTACCAGGGGATATAAAAAAATTATTGGACCAACATTAAATAAACTAATTGACTAACAAGTACCGATAAACGACAGTCAGATAATAAATTTAAGTGTGTGCCTGTGACAAGATCCCAAAGCAGCAAGATGTAGGCCCAATTAAGCCAAGCTGGCCAGGAAGAATTGAAAGCCTGCCAAAAGAAGGCAGAAGCCGAGCAGGAAGTAATTAAGGAAGAGCTGAAAGCCTGACAGGAAGTACTTAAGGGAGAGCTGAAGCCCTGGCGAAGAAACGGCCGGCGAGGACTACGCGGGGAACCTGAAAAAGAGGATAGTAGAGTTCGGTCTCTGCTGTTGGATACTGAAGCGACGAAGTCCATCGCCAGGTCTGACGTAGTACGGGACGAGGGTCAGCTGCTGCACAACAAGACACGCCTTCGCACTGCCACGAAAGGCGCAGTGACCACACATGGGGAAATTGATTTGACATCGAAGATTGGGAATCAAACCCTCAAGCCTCAGGCCATGATCGCTGACGTTGCGGACGAGTTCATCCTGGGAATGGATGTTAGAAATGAGTGTCGGTTCACTTTAGACCTGGAACGCGGCGTGTTGCCCGTGGGTGGGGAGGAGCTTTCCCTACACCCAAGAGAAGAGATCGCAGTACGAGTGGTATTGGCGGAAGATGTTACTCTGCCGGGACAAACCGAGAGGGTCGTAGATGGCGATCTCCGGGGCAACGTAGTGCGCAGGATTGAACCCGATTATGACAAGGAGGTCACTCATGGTATCCTGGTTGGGAAGACGTTGGTAAAGACAGGGCTTAAGGTCCCAGTAAGGATAATGAACGTCAACAGGGAACCGGCAACCGTCAGGAGAAACACAATCTTGGGAAGGGGAATGAGCCAACAAGAACGGAGGAAGATCGAAGATCTCGTGGCCCGGTACCAAGACATCTTCGAGTGCGGAGATCATCCCAGCGGCCATACCGACGTAATAAAACATAAATCATTCGAGTTTGGCAGAAGATTCTTGCTGAGGACCGACCATGCTGCTCTAAGATGGCTACTGCAGTTCAAGAACCCTAAAAAACAGGTGGCTAGGTGGATCGAGCGCCTACAAGAGTACGACGAAATAAATTATCGACCTGGCAAAGCCCAGCACAACGCCGATGCGTTATTCAGGAGGCCCTGCCCTGCGGACTGCGCCCACTGTTCGAAGCTGAAGAATCGTGCGGTACCCATCAATCGTACCACTATAGTCGACGACTCGTGGGAGCTAGACGAGTTGCAGAACAGTCAGCAGAACGACCCCGACTTAGGCACAGTTATAGCCTGGAAGCGAGATGGCCGTCGACCTACCTGGCAGGAGGTCTCCGCCACCAACCCAACGGTGAAGACCTATTGGGCGCAATGGGACTCCTTGCAGCTGAACAACAACGTCCTGAGCAGACAGAATCTTGGAAGATGAGGACGGTAGGGCAACGAGATCACAATCGATGGTTCCAAAGAGTAGAGTGGCCGAGGTTCTGCGCCACCTGCGTGATGGCTCCTCTGGGGGACACTTTGGATTGAAGAAGGCGTTGCAGAAGGTCCGAGGAAGGTTCTACTGGGCGAGCTGCAAAGATGACGTCCGAGAGTGGTGCCGGAGGTGGGAAGCCTGCGCTACAGGAAACGGACCGGTTAGAAGACGTAGAGCTCCGATGTGGCAGTACCACGTCGGTGGTCCGTTCGAGGGGATAACCATTGACATCGCCGGACCATGCCCCGAAACCAAATCGGGAAATAAATACATCCTGGTGTGCACGGGCTATTTTACCAAGTGGCCCGAAGCGTACGCCCTTCCGAATCAAGAGGCCGGTACTGTCACTGATGTTCTGGTGAAGGAGTGCTTCAGCCGTTTTGGAGTCCCCCTGGAGTTACATTCCTACCAGGGCCGGAATTTCGAGTCGAAGTCGAAGTCGAAGTCCGAGTGCCGACTCCAGCGTTGAAGTACGCGGAAGCTGCCACATAGATAAACCCGTGTGTACATAAAATCTAGCCATATAAATAACGCGTTGTAAATAAATCTAGCTAGATAAATAATTAATGTTTAAGTCGCGTGAAAATAAATTAAGTGTATTTATTGTTAGAAATAGTTCCTGATTAGTTTATAAATAATTTGTGTTCCGCCTTAATTGTCTTGTGTTTTGTAAATAGTAAAGATAAATTGCTGTAAATAAATGCTTAAAACAAGAAGCGGCATATGATTTTTTAATAGCCCAAAACGTAAAACGTAACAGTATACAGTACCAAAAACGAATTTTTGTCGCATCGAACGTCAATAAATAATAATTGAAAAAAGCACACCCTCGAATACAAAATATTTCCACGCCTATGGATTCGAAACAAGCGAACGTATGACAAAAATGTAGCGAATATGTTTTGTAAACAATTTACTCTTCTTTAATTTTAATAATCACGTATTTTGCTCAAAACTTGATACTAATCGAGATATTCACTAATTTAGAAAAAATATAAAATTTTTCGTCATCTTTAAGCATGGCGGTTAAATCCGGGCCTGTCAAGGGGTGCAAAATTAATATATATTTTCCCAAATATAAGTAAGGGGAATATCTAAATTTTAAAATTAATATTATTATGCACAATTAACATTATCCAATAAGTTTTTAACACTAAACTGCCATTTTTTTCCATAAAAATTGTGAGCAGGAATATTCACAACAGTGATAAGTCATGTAAATTACCTATGTTCAGAGGTATGACCAACCATCCGGTATATAATGACTGAATTATACAAATTGCCTGTAACATCTACAATGTTAACGCCGCATAGGGACCTAAATTTTGAGCGCATCTCCGTTTGGGTGTGCCAATGGCTATTTGAAACCGGTAGTTGACTTGCTGTTTTGTCATAAATAATATTTCCCTAGTGTATATCTTTCGTTGCAGGTGGTTGTAAGGTGTAAAAGTAATTTAATTTCGGATAATAGCTCTCACAGCTGTGACCAATGTGAATCACATGTAACTCGGTTTATTTAATAAAACCGTATTAGGTTTATTCAGGTTTCATTTCTTGTAAAGCAAAAATGCAGTGTCTAGGAAATTGAGATAGCTTATTTCAGAGAAAACAGGCAAAGTATTTTCGATTCCAAAAGTTGAATACTATCATTTCCCGAAGCCGCAAGTAACGTCTTCCATGAAGAAATGTTCTATTTCTATTACCGGCTGGTGGCGTATTATGGTGGCCTGATCTATAATTAAACACATTTTCCCCATCCCTACCGATTTGGCTTTGACAAATGAGCACCTACTCTTTCATTTAAAACCATGCACATCTTTTTACTTAGCCGCGTACAACCCTTCAAGCCTGTTGCAAATCGTAAACGACTTTTACCCTAAAACATTACACTGAATACACTTCCGTTGACTCTAAAACCAATACCGATATACTTCTTTTCTAGACGACTGTCGTCTACTATGATAACCACGACTGTAATAAAAAAGATCAAGGGACAAAGGTAGTAGAATGTAGCCCTGTCTAACGCTAGTATTGGTTACGAATAGTTTATCATTTGTCTATTAAGGAAGACTTTAGTGTCGTTATTTTAGAGAAACTCTGCAGATTGTTATAAATTTTGACCGCATTCCAAATCATTCTATAACAATCCACATGGTTTTTCCGTTAGTCAAATCAAACGTTTTGGTTAGGTTAATGAAAATTACAGACATTCTATTTTGTTATTTTTTCGTTTTTTCCTGCAGTTTTCAATACGCAACAAATTAGACATACTTTATATTCGGATTGATGCTATCATAAGTTTCAGAGAATACTCCAGGTATCCACTTGTTGGCCGTTGCATTGGTTAAAGTTTTTCTTGCAAGAGATACTTCTATAATTGCCATATACCGACGCTCTGATAATTTTGGCTTACGAAATTCATGTGGTACGTTTTTCTTCGCTCAGATAAAATAAAAAATTACCTTTAAATTATTGGCTACGTCCCCCGAAAAGATTTCTCTAGGTCGCCTGCAATTGTTCATTTCAGAGATGGCTGTAATTATCTCTTTCAATTTTCTGAAAACACTATATTTGAAATTGCGTTAATATATTCTCTATGTTGATTAATAATATCAAAATATTACTCTTTCCAATCTGACTTCCTTCCCTCTCTCGAAGAAGAAGCTGTCATTTACGATTACTTATAGTAATAAGAATAATACATTTATGTTTACCCGCATACGCATAGCTTTGGTTTTAATGCACCGTGGTGCTGTTCGCATCCTATTTTTGACTTTGCCGAGAGAAATGTGTACTTATTTAAATTACTGCTTTAAAACGACGACGTTTTTCTTAGTTTTACGGATTACTTCTAGTAACATTTCGACAGACTCATTGTTCCACAGAGGAGAGATTCTATAGTTGCTTTCATTGCATCAATTTGCATGTTTGCCAGCAAGAAAAATAGTCTGGTCAAAACCCGATAAAGTGTCACATCTTGACCGCAAGAACTCAGTTCCGCGCTTATTTAAAACTCGTGAATAAAAATGGGAAAATTAAAGCAATAACTAACTGTATTTTAACTACAAACTATATACTTTTGACAAGCGCCAGTCCTAGAAGCAGCATCCTAAGTTAAAAACCGGAAAACCATTTTCTCTTACATATTCTTAAACCAATCGGTTCACGTTCGTATTTAACCGTATGGTGCATCGACCCAACTGCACTGCCTAATAAAAGGTTTGAAAATTTAAGGTAATTGCTCTAACCCTCAATGTTTACTGCAATTCATATGTCATTTTTTGGGAAATTCAGCAAAACAAAGTAGTTTTACTAGATTTGTAGCGGGAAGCTAAAGGGTCCCGGGTAGTGTAGCTTGAACAACCGTCCATGTTCGATCAGTAGAGTTAAGCAACGCTCTTTTTTTGGCCAGAACTTGGATGAGAATTTCACCGCTGCCTCGTTTGGCCCCTCGTGGTACGGCTGCTACGGAAATAGTTGGTCCCGGATGTCATAATAACATCATGACAGTCATTAGAAGGGTTGGAAGTCCCCATAAATGTACAGCGACGCCTATAATTGGCCTAACGGCTGCTGGCTGAGTACAAAATAAATAAAAATAAAAAAATAAATAAAATAATTCATATAAAGAATAAGTTTGAGATACTAAGGTATCTGGTTTAGAAAAAATGCGTAATTTATTACTTATGTTATCACGAATTTTTTTTTGTTATAAACCATATGATTTTTCAATTTTAGATATACGAAGTTAAAAAGTCTTTTATTCAATCGGCCCATCCTTAATAAATGTTCATGTCAAGCTTGCTTAACTGAAGTGTTATTTAGTGATAAAATTCCGTAAAAATCACGACCCAAAGATGTAGCAAAATTAACAGGTAGGTTTTATCATAGTGACGTCACAATCAAGCATTCTTAAGAATTGTCTTGTCATCCTTATTTGTTACGGCCGTAGCTGTAAGGCGGATCAACTTGAATGCATTTTTATAAGTGTTACCTTAAAAGGGATATTAAATTTACTGAATGATTTTCATTTTTGACCTGCAGTGTAATTTCGCATATTTTAAAGATTTCAAAGATCACTACGCAAAGTAGGTCCAACGTACCACATAAGTACTTCCCATCGCCGAGGAACATTTTCCCGTTGCAATTTCCTCATTACATCATCTGCACCTACACTAGCTGGTGCCCAAAGAAGCATTTCTCGCTGTGCCTATCCAAGAGACTTGCTTTGACTATGGCGTGCGACCTCACCCCCGTCCTTTAAGTCTTCGACCGACACCGACCCACTCCCATCCCGCTGGACCTCTTTGCAGACTTGATGCAGGTGATAAACGGGGATTTCCTTGTAGCAGTGTTTTTATTAATACGTTGCCAAGATTCTTTGAACTATGATGGTAAAGTCGTAAAGCACTCTGTAATTTTCCTATGAAAAAACCAAAATGCTTATGATTTTATTGGTGCTCCTTTCTAATAAACGTTGACCCAATTTTATCCTAAACAGAAATAAAATAAGAGGGATCTAAAGTGAAGTATTGATGTCATATTAATTTTGTCATTATCAAGAAATCTTTAATCTTTTACACATAAAAGATGTAGAAAATAAATCAGTGTGTATAAATTTAAAGTAACTTATTTTAAGGTGCTATTTGAATCGCTAATAAATCCATACATATTAAAACGATATCCAAATTTGAAAATAATAGAACATATACAAAACGCGAAAAAAGATACTCTTAGATCATGACCTAGAACAAACAATTAAACATTATCTTATCTTTGCTATATCAATTTATAATTAACATGCTGGAACAGTGGTCTGTTGAAGCTTTATAGTTTGTATTTCAAATGTCAACTCGTATAAATAATTTATTGCTACTCGTAGTATATACATGTCAATAAAACACCGATAAAACTGCAATAATCGATTAATGGAAAATTTGTTGATATCAACGAAAGGGCTGTTACACTAAATTAATATCGCTCTTGTATCTGATCCAATTGTCTGCTGTATGAACTGATGTATATCCTTACAATCTGCTGACTCATATTTCGTTCCTAATTTTATCTTTGACCTTACAATATTCTTTCTTATTTCTACCGATAGGTGGGTTACTCAGTTGGTTTAATAAAATATCATCGAACTTATACATGGTGTTAGAAAAGAGTGAGAGAATACTGCTCTCATTAGAATAAGCAGATAGAGCGTTAGTGGAAGAGACAAATTTTTAACAGTAATTACATAAGTGGTTGCTATTAAGAAATCTCACGAGTGGACAAAGTCCACGTGTGGCATTTCTTAATAGCAACAATAATGAGTGCTAATCTAGTTAACATTATAAAAAAACTATTACCACGGATGTACTTCGGCGTGATTATTTTTTAAACAATCCAAGTTGTAGATAGGGTTTGATGGAGCTTCCAGATGAGTGTCCTGTTATTTTGAACAACTGATGCTCACCTACTCCACTTTTAGCTAGTTATGTTACAACAAAAGAACGATTTGAATGGTTTGTGAAAAAATAGTCGCTGTAATTAGCTACTAGCAAATAGTAAGCGTACTTTTGATGCTATTGGTCGATATAAAAAATGTTCTCATTACTATTGGCTGATAGGACTGTTTCAAAAATAATCTCTAAAATTCTGAGCTGAATTTAAAAATGTAATAATATACCGGGTGTTCTATTTAAAATAGGAGTTAATAAAAAACAAAAGAAACCCATATTAGGGGTAATCAACTGGAAAATTACCAAATACACATTAAAAATATAATAAAAATTTGAAGTTTTGAAGAAAATTGAAAAACACCGAAACTCGCCAAAGTAAACACCATACTTCCGATTATGCGATTTTCTTCAAAAGCTTGCTGTCCCATTTAGATAGTACACAAAACTTATATATGAAATTTCAATGCCATACCTCTTTTCGTTTTTGAGATATTCTGTTCACACACAGACAGACACCCAGACAAACAGACTAACAGATAGACTAACAAACAGATCAATGAGCAAAAAGATGTTTTGCGGGTTCAGGGGACTCTAAAACTTGAACATCTGTTGAAAACTCAATTTCAATGTTTGGGGTGACTATGCAAGCAAACACCAAGTCGATATCTTATCGGGTGTAAGAGATATTGAGGAATTCGTGAAAACACAGTTTACCCCTTTTCACCCCTTAGGGGTAAATTTTTCAAAATCCTTAAACCAGTTTTTAAATATTTTACATATATACATCGATATAACAAAAACAGAATGTTCTAACTTAAGAAAGATAGGAGATACGAAGGGTTCTTTAATTCACCCCGAATCCATATTTGCACTTTTAGGGATTGATTAAGGCAAAACCCTGAAATACATTTCTAGGTATTTGCATTGAAAATCTTTGCAAGTAAATACCAAGTCGATATCTCATCGGGTGTAAGAGATATTGCGGAATTCGTGAAAACACGTTTTACCCCTTTTCACCGCCTTAGGAGTCGAATTTCAGAAATTCCATTCTTAGCCCTACCTTACGTAACCTATTGAACCATCCTACGAAACTTCAAGTTCGTAGTACCAGTGGTTACGGCTGTGCGTTGATTAGTCAGGGTTGTGACTTTCGTTTATACATAGATTACAATTGCCTTGTTCTAAGCGTCCGGTATCTTTCCTTCTTTTATGCATTCATTAAACAATTGACATAGTTTTTAGATAATCTCTTCTCCCCCTTCCTTTAACATCTCTGTGGCATTCAATGCTAATTTCACTTCTTTATTTATATCCGGTATGTCATCAGATCCCACTTTTAATACCTTTGTTGTACATGATTTCTATTCTGGATCTTCATTTAGTTGAGAAGTGTACATGTCTTTGAAGAAATTTTCCGTAATTTCCACTATTTTTTGTCTGTCTCTTATCTCTTCTGCGTTTTTGTCTTTTAAATTTATGATTTGTTGTTTACCTTCCGATTTTCTCAAACATTTTTAAATTTCTGTTCTCTTCGATGGCTTTTTCTATCTCTGATTCGTAATGTTTTTGTAAATCTTGTCTTATCAATTGTCTTGTTTCTTTGGAAATCTTTCTGAGTTCTTCTGTTTGAGTTTCTCTAGATAGTTTATTTCTTTGTTTTATTTTATCTCTTGTTATCTTGCTTAATTTTTCTGTTTAATATTTTCTTTGTTTGCTACTTTCTGCGCCGCTTCTGCCAATGAAGTTGTTATATTCTTTGCTAGTTCTTCTAAATTTGGGGAGTCTGTTCTACTTTCGTGTTGTCTTAGAATGCGTTGTAGTTCTTCTCTGTATCTTTTCCGTTTTCCTTCAGTTTCCTTATGTCTATTTTTATATGTTTTTTTCTTTTGTTTTTGTAAGGGTTTTGAGCGGTGTTTTATTTCTATTTTGGCTCTTATTATTCTATGGTTGCTAGATATTCTAAATTAATTTAGAATCCTGACATCTTTTACTATATGTTTTTGATCTGATACGATATAGTCTATTTTGTTTTTCGTCTGACCATCCGAACTGATCCACGTCCACTTTCTCTGTTTCTTCTTTTTGAAGAAGGAATTCATTGCATATAAGTGTTTTTCGGATAGAAACTCGAGAAGTAATCACCCTGTTTAATTTCTTTGGTCAAAACTAAATGTACCGATATTATTCTCTGTTTCGTTTTGTTTCTTACCCAACTTAGCGTTGAAGTCGCCCATAATATGTAAATAGGTGCTTGTGTTTTTATTTATAGTTCTTGATATATCTTCATAAAATGATTCGACTTCTTCATCTGAATATGACGATGTTGGTGCATAACATTGAACGCATTTCACTGTATATTTATTAGAGATTTTCAATGTTATGGAAGCGACTCTGTCTGATACACTATCATATTCTATAACATATGGTGCAATTTTTCTGTTTACCATAAAGCCTATTCCCCACTGGCTTTCATTTTCCGAACCCTGATAAGACAGGGTATGGCCTGATTCTAAGGTGATGCAGTTCTCACCTCGTCTTCTGTTTCACATAGTCCAACTATATCTCATATGAACTTTCAAACTGTTGTTCTAAGTCGTATAGATCTCCTTCGTTCATTAGAGTTTCTACATTTATCGTTGCCGTAGCTAATTTCGTGATATTTCGACAGCCTGTTCTAGTCCGGTGATTTTTAGCACCCCTCACCTGTTCGCTATTCCGACCGCTGGCGCTGTCTTCGTTGGGTTGCTTCTAATCATATGGAGAGTTTGAAGTTTTAGGATTTAAAACACCACGCTATCCTCCTTCGGGTTGGCAAGTTGGTGGGGAGGGGATAGGTGTTGTTAATGTGGGGAATGGATAGGAATAAGGGTTAGGACCTGACTCTCCTCGGTAACAGGAGATAAGAGAAAGTCAAGGCTCGCGTGGGCAGGGTCGCATCCCTGAAGTAGACCTATCTTCGCCGGAATCACGAAAAGTGCCTACCCGCTACCCATTTGCAGTGCCCCCAACCTATTATTCATACGTTTGAATTTCCACAGCCGCCCTTATGGACTTTTTAATGAACATGTGGTACATGAATATGCAAAATTTTCAATCTGTTTGCAATTGATGAAGTAACACACTATGATTTCTTCGGACTACTTTAGGCATTGTTTTTAGTACACATTTTAACTTTCGTGGAGTAAGACGCTCGGGTCACCGCTCTGATAGCCAGAAAGTTCAAGTGTTCATATCGCGTGTGATAAAGCACGGCCTCCGGGTCAATGCATTTATTTATCAACAAATTCGTTGTACAAGGTATTTAACAATTATTATTTTTATAATACCCTAATTGCAAGCAAATCAGCTTATTAGTGCCAGCCAATGGCTGGTACTAATCAACATTATTTTGTGCCATACGCACAACCATCATTTGCACAATATCAGCTCCAATACCCCGCTCTGCCGGATAATACGATGCAAATGCAGCTGGGTTTCCAACACACACCAGCCAACTACATGCCGCCCGTAATTAATCAACACATGGGTCAAAACGCAGCAACATCGTGTATCTTACCTGCTACACACTGGCAGCAACCTAGTTCTCAGGTAGCTACATCAAACCAATCTCCTGGAGAATGGACTGTAGTCACTTCAAAAAAGAAGCGCGCTCTCCAAGAAGAAAATAGTCGCCTTGTCATACAAAAAACCAGTATAGAACAAACTCCCCATCTGAGCCAAACAAATCGCTTTCAAGCCCTGCCGGACCTTGAAGATAAAACAATGGAAACAGACAAACCCCCTGAAACTAAAGCATCAAAACCTCTTTTATTACAGATGTACTAAATATTAGCCCGCTAACTGCAGAACTAAACACCACCGTCAAAGACAGTTACACCTTAAAAATCATTGGTAGAAATCAGGTCAAAATCATGGTGGAAAGCGTAGATAAATACAGACCGCTAATAGCCAGACTAACAGAATTAAAGGTGCAGTTTCATACCTACCAACTAAAAGAAGAGCGCAACTTCAGAATGGTGATAAAGAATCTTCATTACTCGGTCGATGTAGAGCAACTAAAAGCCGAAATAGAAAGCCATGGTTATAAGGTCATGAATATATATAACCCCAAGCATAGAATCACCAAACAGCCACTCTCCATGTTCTTCATTGACTTGGCTCCATGCGAAACTAACAAAACAATTTACGAAATTAATCATTTCCAATACACAAAAGTAACAATAGAGCCACCCCACCAGAAAAAAGAAATACCCCAGTGTGCAACCTGCCAAAGATATGGACACACTAAGAGATACTGCACACATCAACCTCGATGCGTGAAATGTGGTGCAAATCACTCAACCAAAACTTGCACCAAAACAAAAGAAACACAACCCAAGTGTGTTCTATGCTCGGGCTCACACCCAGCCAATTACAAAGGATGCCAAATCTACAAAGAGCTCCAGAAAAAGAAATTTCCACCACTACGCCCAAAAGTACTTTCACCACCGGTAGCCCCAACCCTGATACAACCGTGCACCTCCAACGTACAACCACTAATGTCACATATTGTAGCAAATGGTATTCCATCTATCCCCCATCCAAATACAGCACAAACGTCAAACTTCGAAAGGTTAGAAAAAATTATGCTTGACTTAGCCGACAATTTGAAAATTATGCTAAACCTACTTACAACCATTGTTTCCAAACTTCATTAATGGACCGCACACTCAAAATTGCAGAGTGGAACGCCAACGGCCTGTCCAATCATATCGATGAGCTGCGTACCTTTATTACTAATGACAACCTGGATATAGTATTAATATCTGAAACTCACTTCACCAATAGGTCCTACATAAATATACCCAATTACATCATATACGACACCCAACATCCAGACGGAACGGCTCACGGAGGTACAGCAGTTATTGTTAAAAAATCTATAAAGCACTATCAATCCGATAAATATGTTGCAGTTGTAGATATGTTGACGTAGTCAAGGTACTTTAAAAACAATCAGTTGTTATTAATAAAAAATACATTATCTGACAGTGAGTGTTCTCAGTTTTTAAATCCGAAATCTACCCAATTCTCGACATTTGGCGCCCAGACGTGGAACAGCACGATTTGTAGTTACATAAGAGACTGTGGAGAAGATTAATATGGATAAGATTAAAAAATCAAGAAAGGTAATCAGAGGCTCACTTTCGAGATATGTCAACACGCTGAATGAATTATTAGCAGCAGAAGTTCCTAATTTTGCTGAAATACGTGCTTTAATGAATACGGTTGAAGCAGTTTGGAGAGATCTCTTGGAAAAAGATGCAGAAATATTCTATTTAATGCTCGACATGGAAGTAGAAGATGACATTCTTGAAGCAGAGTCGGTTAGCAAGGACGAATATCGCAGAAAGTACGAAAAAGTAAAGGTTATATTCTCTGATCTCGAATGTAAAGTGAATTATAATAAACAAGATGAGGGCAGTAATGCTTTAGAATCCTCATACAAACACGCCTTTTATCGAAAGTTTAAACTTCCTACCATTGAATTTCGAAAGCTGAATGGTGATTTAAAGGAATGGCTGCCTTTTTGGAGCCAGTTTAAACAAATAGACGATGACGAGAGCATAGCACTCGAGGATAAGTTTAATTATTTGTTTCAAGCAACAGTTCCTGGGTCCCGAGCTAGGCAAGTTATGGAAAGTTTTCCACCTTCAGGAAAAAATTATATACTTGCCAAACAGGCTCTCCAGGCACGGTTTGGCAGAGAGGATCTTCTTATTGAAGTTTATATTAGATAACTTTTAGGCTTGATTTTGGACAATTCTAGATCCTCTAAATGTTCTTTGTCTCAGTTGTATGATAAGTTAGAGTGTCACTTGCGTGCCTTAGAAACATTAGATGTAACGACGGGGAAATGTGCATCTATTTTGTGCCCGTTGATAGAATCGTGTATGACAGAAGATTTTCTCCGAGTTTGGCAGAGAAGTTCATCTTTGAACGATATGGAAAAGGCAGAAGTTCGTCTTACTGGGCTGATGGAGTTCATGAAACACGAAGTACAGAACGAAGAACGTATTTCTGTAGCGAAGGCCGGTTTTGGGATGGTTCAAGGGAAACTGAATAAGAAGAGAGAAAACTTAAGATTCCCATCCGAGTTGGATATACCCACTGCAATGGATCTTCTTACTACTCAAGAAAATAAACCAAGTTGCATTTTTTGTATTTCGGGAAAGCATTCCAGTGTAGACTGTTTCAGAGCTAGAAATATGTCGTTAGATGAAAAGATGCAGATTATAAGAGAAAAAAGGTGCTGTTTCATTTGTTTGAAGGTCATGACGCCGACCCATAAACTCCAGGAGATGCCGTTACAGGCCAAAGTGTGCAATATGCAATAAAAAGCATATTTTGTTGCTTTGTCCTGATTATCAGAAAACTAAAACATTCAAATCTGTTTCAGAAAAACCAAACGTTGAAGACAGTGTACCTAATGACAATGTTTTGGCCAATGTTACATGCGATAACGGTGTACTTCTCCCTACTCTTGTTGTTTTGTTGAGAGGAAATGACTGCCAACGTCCGGTAAGAGCCGTCATAGATACCGGATCTCAGCGATCCTACATCTTGAAACGAACTGCGGAGGAAATGAAATACCATCCAGTCGAACAGGAAGCAGTGGTTCATTCGTTATTTGGAGGAGAAAAGACAAGTATCTGCATGCACAATAAATTCAGGATTCACATCGCTAATTTAGATGATAGTTATCGTTGCAACTTTGAGGCTATGGACCAAGTAAATATTTGTGGAAATTTACCTCATGTACCTAAGGGAACTTGGATGAAAGAACTTGCAGGTACCAACATTATTTTTTCTGATGTTTCCGAAGATGCTGGATCAATAGAGATATTAATCGGTGCTAATGTTGCTGGAAAACTCTACACAGGTAACCGGAAGGAGTTATCCTGCGGACTCGTTGCAATAGAGACTCTGTTAGGTTGGACGATCATGGGAAAAGTTCCTAAGTGTACGTCTAAGGGTACTATAGCTATGGTGGTTACGAATATGCTTGTTAATGATATTAATATTGCTGACTTTTGGAAACTTGAATTAATCGGCATTACTGATTCTTCAGAAAAGAAGACAAATATGGAGGTACATACTGAAGCTTTACGACATTTTTCAGAAACAGTGACAGTAAATTCTGAGGGCAGATATGAAGTGAATATGCCTTGGAAGGAAGGTCATCCACCTCTGCCTACTAATTATGAAATGGCTCTTAGGAGATTAACTGCAACTGTCAGAAAATTGAAGACTGATGGCTGTTACGATGAGTACCAGCAGGTCCTAGATGAATGGTTGGAAGAAGGAGTTATCGAGAGAGTGTGGGTAACCGACGAAGGCGGACACTACTTGCCTCATAGGCATGTAGTAAAAGAAAATAGTACAACCAGAATTCGACCCGTCTTTGATGCGTCAGCGCATGAGAAGAATTCTCCGGCATTGAACGACTGTTTGGATAAGGGACTGAACTTGATAGAACAGATACCTCAGTTGTTGCTTCGGTTTAGGATGAAAAGAATTGGCGTGGTGTCTGATATTAGAAGAGCTTTTTTACAGATCAGCTTGCAGCAAACCGACCGAGATTTTTTACGGTTCCTTTGGCACGATAAGGAGGATAACTTGATTGTTTTCCGACACAAGCGAGTTGTTTTTGGTGTTGTCTGTAGCCCACTTTTACTTGGAGCAGTAATCCGCCATCATTTAACATCCGAGAAGACTAAGCATCAGCAACATAGCAGTAAATATTCCCTGGCCATAATTGATATACTTCTAAACAGTTTTTATGTCGACAATTTGGTGACAAGCCTGGACAATGAATCTGATGTAAAAGAGCTTATTAGTGAAGCTAGTTCTTTAATGAACGAAGTAAAATTCGAATTAAGGGGATGGGAGTGCACTGAAATGGACAGCACTCAGAACAATTGTTGTACCAATGTTCTTGGTTTGATGTGGGACCGAAAACACGATACATTAGGAATCAGTGATAACTGCTTGAAATTCTCTGATACTAAAGTCACTAAAAGAATTATTCTATCCATGGCTCATAAGATTTTTGACCCGATAGGTTTCACATGTCCAGTCACGATATGTCCAAAACTTCTTCTGCGGGAAATGTGGGAATCAAAAATTGGTTGGGATGACGAGGTTGATAACCAGATCAGATATAAGTTTTTACAGTGGGCTGAGAAATTGCATCATTTACATGATGTTAAAATTCCCCGGTGGCTTCCAAAGATTATTGGACCAGCTGAATGGACTCTTCACACGTTCTGTGATGCCAGCGAGTCTGCTTATGCGTGTGCAATTTTCTTGCGAATAGAAAGCGACTCTGGGGTCAATGTTCAGTTGATACAAGCCAAAACAAGGATTTCACCTAGGAAAAGGGTAACAATTCCACGCCTGGAGCTACTTGCAGCGACTATAGGAGCTAGACTATATTCAAGTGTAGTTGAAACATTGCCTGAAAAGTGTGCCATACTTTTGGACTGATTCTTCAACTGTATTAGAGCATGGATTCTGAGGGAAGATAAATGGGCAACTTTCGTGTGGAATCGTGTAGAGGAGATCAGAAAGAAGACAAAAGTAGATCAATGGCATCATGTCCCTGGTGCGCAGAATCCGGCGGATTTACCCTCTAGAGGTTGTTCAGGAAGACAACTTTTGCAATCCTCATGGTGGGAGGGACCCGACTGGTTGCGAAAAACTTTAGATAAATGGCCCTCAGTGGAGAGTGTCTTTGATGAAGAGACTATTATGAAAGAGAAGAGGAAGTCGGTGATTTCTTCTTTGCTGTGTACTCGTAAAATGCCATTCCAGAAAGACTGGTATTATAGATATTTTTCGAAATTTGAAAAAATCAACCGAATGATAGCCTGGATTTACAGATTTCTTAATAATTGCAGAGTTTTTAATGTAGATCATTTTATGAAGAAAACAGGACCACTTTCTGTTGATGAAATAAAAGATGCGGAAATGAAAGTGTTAAAGTACATTCAGGAGGAATGTTTTAGAGGAGTTACTGATAAAAATATTGTCTGCCTGCAACCGTTTAGGGATCACGGTGGAGTCATCCGTCTTAAGACAAAAATTTCTCACAGACCTGATAGCCATGATTTTAGATTTCCCGTTCTTCTACCTAAAGGGCATCCAGTGGTTACACTTATTATAAGACAGGTGCATGAACACAATTGCCATGTGGGAGTTCAAGGTTTACTTGCCATATTGAGAGAAAGATTTTGGATAATGGGTGGAAGAAAGGCGATAAAATCAGCCATCGTAAGTTGTGTTGTCTGCAAACGTC
Source organism: Agriotes lineatus (assembly GCA_940337035.1). NCBI lineage: Eukaryota > Metazoa > Arthropoda > Insecta > Coleoptera > Elateridae > Agriotes > Agriotes lineatus. The sequence goes on along the minus strand of CALNHX010004000.1, from coordinate 33,241 downwards.
AACAAGCAAAACGATTTGAATCTCCTGCTATCCCTCTTCCTGTTGAACGTGTCCGTGATGCAGCAGCTTTCGAAGTTACGGGTATTGATCTGGCAGGACCTATTTTTCTCAAGAACAGACAAAAAGCTTGGATTTGTTTATTTACATGTGCTGTAGTACGTGCTGTTCACCTTGAGCTGGTTGTATCCTTGAGCACTAATGAATTCCTTCAAGCTCTGCGCCGATTCGTCGCAAGGAGGGGTCGCCCTTCGGTTATATTTAGCGATTGCGGTAGTAACTTTATAGGTACCTGTAATGCATTCTCAAAAGTAGACTGGAAAAAGGTGTTGGAATATTGCAGTGTAGAGCGAATCATATGGAAGTTTAACCCTCCAACAGCATCCTGGTGGGGTGGCTGGTGGGAGAGACTAATTGGTCTTATGAAACATCTACTGAAAAGAGTATTAGGTAGGTCTTCTCTAAATCATATTGAAATGGAGACGATTCTATGTGATTGCGAGAGCGTGTTAAATTCTAGACCACTAACTTATATATCTGATAATGCTCCTGAGCCTACACCCATTACACCAGCTATGTTTATCCAGGACGTACGAGAAAATGGCATACCTGAATGTGACGTGCTTGAAGCAAGTGACCTGGACAAGAGGGCTAAAAGACGCTATAAACTGAAAGAGGATTTGCGAAGCCGTTTTAGAAATGAGTATCTCGGTCAGCTGAAGCAACAGGCTGTAAAGAAGAAAATCGACAGAATTGAATTGGGCCAAGTTGTCTTAATCGGTTCTGACCAAAATAAAAGACTGGATTGGCCTCTTGCAAAAGTTGTTGAATTAATCCCAGGAAAAGATGGTATTACGAGGGTCGTACGTTTAAGAACATCTTCTGGTGAAGTTTTGCGACCTATACAAAGACTCTATCCTCTGCTGGAAGCACAATATAGCTTGAATTCTGCTTATGAAGAAAAAATGATACTAGAGAGAATTTCCAAGCAAGATATAAAGACTCGCCAACCAGAAGTGAAAACTAGAAGCGGAAGAGTAATTAATATTCCTAGTAAATTATTAGATAAATGAATTTGTGAAATTGTATTTTTGTATTATTTTAATTTAAGTTAACTTCAAGTGTTCTGTTAACTTAGGTGGGAGGATGTTGCAGTTGTAGATATGTTAACGTAGTCAGGGTATTTAGAAAACAATCAGTTGTTATTAATAAAAAATATATTATCTGACAGTGAGTGTTCTCAGTTTTAATATCCGAAATCTACCCAATTCTCGACAATACCAAAAGACTTCCACTCTGCTATCAAACTCGATGTAAGCTACTTCCAGTAAAGTTAGCCCCCGCTATACAATTCATATGATGTAATTAAGCGACCATAAACTCAATTCTGCATCCAATTCCAGAAATCGCTTTTGTAGATTATAACTGTTTAACATATACCACTCTCACCATATCTATTTTCCACCATAACATCTCCATGTAAAATTGTTTAAAAATTTTATTTATACTATTTCCGATAATTTGATTATAATATATAACACTTCATATACCAAATAGATTTAAAATCATGTAATAAATGATTTATTTTAAAATTTTCAGTCGCTTACAAATTTTTGACATCTTTTCCAATCAAAATTATTTGTACATCTTATTTATAATAAATATCTCCTTAGTGATATTGTTTTAGCACATTTTTAAAATCCAACACTATATAATATCTGTATCATATTTATTTCACACCCACTATTTTGAATGATATTTCTCGAATAGGTATTTGATACTAATCCTCGGCTTTATTTCAGATAATAATTAAATTATGTTAGAACCTTTCTGTTTCTTATATAGCATCATTCAATTGAATTTTAATTCTATTTCATTTCTTTGCCAAATACATATTAATAATTTTGATATACTTTTAATACTAAAATTCATTTTTGTAATTTAATACTCTATTATTTTAACTTTTTTCATTTGATATCAAACCCTTACACTAAAACCATTACATTACACATATTACCATGGTAACTAGTAGTACACAACCAGGTAATATGATTACTTACTTAAAATTATTTATTTATACCAGAGTTATTCTTGTTAACATAGAATTTTGGCTTAGACCGTGTAGTCTTTCTAAATAAACGCCCAGCATTCTCTGGCTTAATGTGCCTTGCACCTTGTGAACTCGAGCAAAGATCCACGCGATGACCATGCTCTTTGGAGGCTCGTGTTGTTTGTGTACCTTGAGAACGAGGATACTTAGGCAGATTTGGCCTTGTTGCTGTTTGTGCACCCATATTGACTAACGTTTCGCAAGACCTTGCAGCTTGCACTATCAGAGTAAAAGTCGCACTAAAAACTGAAGGTAAAAAAAGGTAAAAGGTTAGACCGTGTAGTCTTTATGGCTAAATACCGAGCATTGACATATTGACAATATGGGTGCACCTGCACAAACAGCAACAAGGCCAAATCTGCCTAAGTATCCTCGTTCTCAAGGTACTCAAACTACACGAACCACCAAAGAGCATGGCCATAGCGTTGATCTTTGCTCGAGTTCACAAGGTGCAAGGCACATTAAGCCCGAGAATGCTAGGTGTTTATCCACAAAAACTACGCCCTCTAAACCGAAATTCTATGTTAATAAGAATAATTCGGGTAACCGCGAAAGCCGCAAACAGTGTATAACCATCAATTTAATCTGTACATTTGTAATGGTTATATTGTAAGGCCTGTAGTCAGGGGAAAATGTGAGCACCCTTGTAGAAATTGCAATACTAGGACATCATACCTCCAAAATAATGCACAACACTACATGCCGTGTTAAAATGACGAAAGTTTCATTCAACGGTTTACTATTTTCGGGTTTTTGTAAACAAACTGCCTATTACTTTTAATAGTGATATTATCACAGAAAACAATTATCTATTATGTCTTTTGGTGTGTTTTTTAAAACTCCGAACGCAAGTACATTACTTTCTTACTGAATGGGACCCACGGTCGCCAATACGATTCGTTTAAACGCACCCTTACAAATACAGTTCTTGATGCTTCGGTTGACATGACACTTGTGTTTGATAACTGTGGACTTTTATGTGTTTAAATTGCGGCATACGCCGCGGGCTACAGCTATTTTTAAAATATGTCACACGCTATAGAAACAATAGACAAAAAATTGCAATAGCAGTTTGATGTGTCTTAAATGGTAAAGTCAAGGAATCGAGTCTAACAATTAAAAATTTGTTCTGAAATAGACGCAAACCTTTACAGATTTCAGAATAAAAGTTTTTTATATTATGGCTTACCTAGATAGTAGACACAAAATTCTGAGCCAGTGCTATGACGGTGTTTTAGTTATTAGCTGTCGAAACGGAGGAGTTCAAGCATTACTACGAGAATGATCGAACAGAATGATCCCGTACGTGCATTGCTGTAATTATAGATTACATCTCGATATTGTAAGAACAACAAATGCTGTTCCAGATATTAAACAATTCTTTCATCGATGTGCCATGCTCTATCTCTTCCTCAGAAAAACAATCAATTCAACTCCATGCGAAAGTCATACGCTCTCTCTCGGGATTTCGAACGATGGAAAGGCCATTTAAATGCGACCATTATTATTTTTAAAAACTACCGAAAAATTCTGGAGGCTCTACAGTATGCATCAATCAATACTGAAATTGATCGAAATCATGTGATAGAGGCTCCTGCATTGTTGGCTGTTATTAATTCCAAACACTTCCGCTTTTGCATAACTTTTACGAAAACCATTTCAAATACTTTAGAGTTCGCGAACAAAGTCCTCTAGGCACGTGAATGAAGTTTGAAAGATTAATTTGATATTACAAATGCTGCTACAAAATCTCTGGAAGAAATGAGAACTGGCACTAAATTTGACAAAATAATAAAAATGTTAATATGTTAATTGAGGACGACAATGCAACTATGTCGATGCCGAAGCTCAGGAGAAAAACAAAGACAAAACTTCAAGATCATATTGTAACCGACCATATTGGAGAAACATCTGCAGCTGTTGGCTTGGAATCCAATGACCATTTCGGAATAACATGTAATTAACGTCATTTTGAACAAAATGAGAGAACTATAAAAGATAACAAAAACATCGAAGAAACATTTTCTGTATAAAATTATATGACACCTGAAAATGAGATCGCGTTAATTTTCTAGAGTTTCTATTTTTTTCGTTCAATTTATGATACCGATTACCCATATCTCCGCTTCTAAGTAATTGTAAAGCTTGAAAGTATTACATTTTAAGGGTACTCTGTACCAAATTTGGTTTAAATGGCTGCACTATTAACGAAATCATATTTTTTAGAAAACTTTAACTATAAATCAAAAACGAAGAATTTTTGGACACGTGTTTATCTGAACTTTTTTTAAAAGTGGCTAAGTATTACCACACTGAAATATTTTAGCGTATTTTAGTAACATCCCCCTGAAATCTCCTGGGCGCCCCCTAAAATTAGTTTCTGGGTACAGGCCTGCGTGATGTACTCTCTAGAACTGACATTAAACTTATGTATCATCTATGTAAACTACAATTCAAATATTGTAATCGCTCAATCTATAACCTTGTAAATTCTTAACGTTCGCGATAAATTTGCCCATCACCAAATTAAATAGCAAGTCGTAATTTCTTGTCATTTGACTTTCTACTTGCATCTTCGTTTCTGTGTTGGCGTTTAAGTCTTTTATTAATTTTACAAGGTTATATGGAGCGTTCCTTTTTTAATTGTTATTACGTCAAGCGGTATTGCTCGACAGAAACGCATACAAACAAGCGAATTAAATTCCATGGCTTTATTAAGTACCTGACGTATTATAAACATCGCGTCTGTTGTTGATCGATTTGATCTATAACCTTATTACTCCTCGCTTTTGTTGGAAAGGGTTGTAATTTATCTAGAATTATTGTATTTAAAAATTTGGTTCGGATTTTTAGTAATATTGATTACTATTATTGATTCTTACTTTGTATGTATACGTCATGTTGCAAATAATGAATTTCAAGTTTCAAAAAATCTTAATGCCTTTTCTGGACACTTTTTAGGCCTGCGTTTGGAATTGTCTTTTGCTCGACTTGATAATCTACACTCAGGTCCAAAAACCTTAGTGTCATTCCTTGATATCATCAAGTGAAGTCGCTGCAGAGTGCAGAGTGGTTTTATCTGGTTATAAATCTTTCATCGTATACTCTCCTAAAAGCATAAAGCATCCCTACGGCAGTGATTATCAGTGCGGCTTAATCTTCGGTGAGAACACTTCTTGAAGACATGACTGATCTTGTCCGCTTCGAAAAAACGTAATCAAAAGGGAAAGGTATGTTTTTAACAGCGCAAGTGCTAATTCGAGTATCGTAATTATGTCCACAGATAAAGGTAATACTATGGTAGTTATGGACCAAATCAAGTGCACCAATTAGGTTATGTCTTTACCTTCACTTTCCCTCGACGTAACTTCAAAAATTGAACGGTTCTTTCTTTTATAAAATCTTCAGATCTCCTCACTGATTCAGCACGTCTTAAGTTCATCTTGGGTCTAAAGTTTTAAAAACAAAGGGCATTTTTTTAAATCTCATCGTCAGTACCATAGATTCTTTAACTTACTCATTTCCGGAAGACCTAATCGATATTCACAGAAAGTTCCCTGGTAAATCCTCATGTTCGCAATTAATCGTATTTTTTCAAACTATAAGTATTGAACCTGATGATTTGCTTATATGTTTTGGGGTAATTTCCCTTTTTACTCAAGTTCCTATTCCTGATTTTATAGCCAGAAGCCAACAGTTGTAATCAGAGCACAGCGAGAGCACTTATAGAAAAACATCATGACATCATTATAAACTGTGGTTCTTCAGAATTGCAACCCAAGATTTGTTTCAATACGTTGGTGAAACCTTTATCATTTGGCTACATAGTAAAGACTCTTTATTCGACTGCTTAAACCATCTTAGTAGTCAACGTCTACACATCAACTTTACCAAGGAGATAGAAAGCAACGGTTCTCCTACTTTCTTGGATATACATGTTTCTCGCCAACCTAGCAAACTTGGATATTCTGTAAATTGTAAACTCTCTCCCATTGATCGCTATGTGTACATGTCGATTACCATCATCATCATTCAACACACACATTCCGTCATCAATTCACTCCCTACCTGATAACATCCACGCTGAATTGAACCATATTTGGTAAGCTCATAGAAGCAATGGTTACCGTGTTAGGGATATACAGTCTGCCTTCAATCGTCATCATCATCCACAGCCATCTAAACCTTCGAGAACCGATCCTCCCTCACCAATAGTCTTTCTCCGCTATATCCACCAAGTTTCAATATCCTAACAAGATCTCACAAATTGTCCATTCTTCCAGGGATAAATTGAACATTATGTTATTGAACTGTTTTTTGTAGTGTCGCTTCCTCTTGCAATGCTGTATACATTGGTGAAACATGACGTTCAGTGAAACTCATATATCTGAACACGAGCGTTATCTCAGGTGAGATCTTGCATCATCATCAGTCATCGCATCTATGAGCTACTGGCCATAAGACCTCTTTCGATACAGTTTCTATCATCGGCAGAGTCTCATTCTTCTTTGGTAGGAAGATTCACGAAGCTATTGAGGTTTACAAACTCAGTAACAACTTCAATCAAGAGGAAGATGGAAAGTGCTTATTTCAAAACTCCGCCCCGCGTCCTCTTCGTTCAACTGCGACTACTCTTGCCTACAAATTCCACCCGAGCAGCCGAAGAGTTTCGCATCTAGCGTAGTTTACACGTTAAATTACCGTTCTTCTTTGTTTCGCTCCTGAGAAAATCCCTTATGTGGGCCAAACATTTTTATCTCAGCAATGATACCGGCCAATTCCAAATGTCATTCCTTACATAATGACAATGGGTGTGAAAGCTTCTGAAATCATTAAAAAAGAAATAAATTGTGTAAAACTTCGTTAATGGTCATTTAACAAGTCAGCTACTCTACCAGTAGTTGTAGTAAATATGTGCTAAATTATAACAAAATCTGTTTTTTGTTGCAAAAATTGTGGTGAAGGAAAAAGCAATTGAGCACTAACATTAGGTAATGTTTTTTTTTTCGTTGATCGTTTATTTATGGGTTTCATTAATGTATCTAATCGTCTATTAATGACCCTTATTAATGAATGATATATTATTAATGAACGATTTTTAAAAATCTGTTCATGTTGGTGGCACTGTAAGTCTATATCAAATTCGAGGTTTTGACAGAAAACTGACGCAAAACCTAACCTGCTAACCTCGAATTTGACATAGATTTACAGTGCCACCAACATAAACAGTGCCAACCCAAGAAAAAAAAATCTCAACCATTTATCAGCGTAGGTACATACATCCAGAGTCAGTGTATATAGGAGAGTACCGCCACGTCCGCCATGTTTAATCCTCTGACATATGCGTCACTTTGAGGTTTGTAGCACAATTCCGCCAACGTGACGTTTGTTGACTATCCAAAACTTTAGTTTTGCGTCAGTTTGTGTCAAAACTGACGCAAAACCTAACCTGATAACCTCGAATTTGACATAGACTTACAGTGCCACCAATAAATTTTTCAAATAGAATTTTTTACTGTTTCACTTTTCTATGCAAGCAATGCTACTTTGATGCGATATTGAGAGAAATTCGAACAAAATACACGCACCGATGGAAGGATAAATCTTCATAAAAATGACTATAAAAAATGGAAAATGGAATACAGAATACAAGTCCTCATTCTATAAATATTAATTGAGCTCTTTATTATTTCAATAAACTACGTGAATTACGAGTTTGGCGTAATGTGAAATTTGAATGACACTTCAAAACAAAGCACTCGAAATTCGTGCGACCTATGGCTAACTAGTAAAAAGAAAAAACAAATACATTACATGCGTGACAGAATGAAATGGAGAGATGTAACGAATTCTTTGATATGTTTTCTAAGCACGAACATATGTTTACCGCGCATGGCTGTATTTTGTTTAATATATCTACCCCAGGAGCCGTTCAAGGTAATTCAAATCGGTATTTTGACATCAAAGGAACCGACAGTGGGTGTCTCTACTTGTTTGATTTATTTACCCTGCATTTATGGTCACCCGGTACCATTAATGTCAACACTTTAAGTGTCAAATTCTTTTCATGGAATAAAATTAGATTTTCTTCAAATTAATAAAATATTGTAACTAACTCGTATGTTAATCGGCGATTAATAATCTCGATTATTAATCGCTCTCATTAACATACTTGTTTGTTAAATAACTATAATTTCGGTTGTAGAAAGGAAGCTTTGAAGCTTCTTATTTAAAGATGTGAACATAGAATTTTAAGTATACCTAATACCTATGCTGTTTTTGGATTCTACTGGTAGCCTATTTTAAAACTGCCTTATATTGGCAATGCCATCGATTATAGTAGTTTGAAAATTTTCTCTGAATAAACTTTAAATTTAAACCGTTTTAAGTATACAGTCGAGTGCTACACGGCGACTTTAAATGTGTCATTGCCAAGCCAGTGACACGAAAGCACTCACACTGTGCAACTGGGTTAGCCTTATTGCACCAAAATGTTCCTAAATAAACATTGCTTAATTGCCAAATTACAGTGTCGTTGCGAAGATGCGATCACCGCAATTGCCGAGTTAAGGATCTGCTGCAATTCTGACAGATATTATTATTTACTATTTGTTAAAAATGGGTGGGTGCACTTTATTTTCTCCAGGATAATTGCATAACTGTTGCGTAAACCATCTACTACACAACCATTATTGCTGTTACTTTACAACACACTTTAAAGCAAGTAAAATGTGTTTTGTTTTGTATAGTTTAGATTTAATATGGAGGTTTGTAATTAGTTATCAGCTTTAATTGACCAAACGAAGCGAGGGCTTTCAAAACGACTGGGCAAAAATTCATTTCCCCTGTATGTACCTACGTACGTATGATCCACACATAGCGGTGAATGTTACAGATGGATTTTAATTAAAATTTACAGAAATGTGGTATAAAGCTTTGGAACGATGACAGCAAAGTTTGGCTTCACTGCGTTGCAGAATCGATTGTCAGGAGGCCCAAAAAATATCGAAAAAACGACAAAAACCCTATTTTCTAAAAAATTTGTTTAATGATTTTGATAATATTCACAGACATTTTCCTCTGACTATAAGTGATACTCCATAGTCACTATTTACCCAAAAAATCCAGGGAGGGAGACGTCGGGCGGGTGATGGTGGTGTACACATTTCATACAAACAACTTTCCAAGAAAATGTACGCAAGTGTTCTATGAAGCTTTAGAACGATGGTAGCAGATTTTGGCTTCACTAGGATGCACCGTTCCTTGCGAGGAGGCCCAAATACAAAAAAAAAAATCGAAAAAATGACAAAAATCTCAAGAATTACTCGCAACGATTTTTATCATCTTCACAGACATTTCCCTCTTATTCATAAATGATACCCCATAGTCAGTATCTACTAAAAAATTCCAGGCAGGGGATATCGAAAGGGGGGGGGGGAGACGAATTTCATACAGAGCAATTTCCGTGAAGAGGTATGGAGATGTTCTATGGAATGATGCTACCACACTTTGGTTTTTCTAGGATGCGTCATCCGATGTGGGGAGGTCCAAATACCCCAAAAAATGTCGAAGACAGGAGAAAGATCTCTCCTCTCCACGGGCGTGCCAATGGGAATGCTTTGGAGCACGTCGTCTTTATGGCGAAGCTTTTCCCAATCGTCAATGGCCTTTCCATGTGATGCTTGGTCGATATTTATAAATAGTCTGACATACCTGGGAGCTTTAATAGACAACAGCGGCAACTGTGAATACGAAATTCGACGCAGGATACAGTTGGGCAGGACGGCGATGACTCAACAAAATATGGAAAGATACAAATATCACGAAACACACGAAAATCCGACTCGTTAACTCGCTGGTATTTTCCATATTTTTTTATGCCGCCGAGACAAGGGTTGTCAAAGAAGCAGACCGCCGTCGAATTGACGCGTTTGAAACGTGGATCTGGAGACGTATGTTGAGAATTTCATGGACAGCTCACCGTACAAACGTCTCCGTTCTCGAAGAAATTCGACCACGACAAAGACTCTCGTGTTCCGTTTACATTCGCATTCTGTCCTTCTTTGGACATATCCAACGCAGCGAACACAATATTGAAAGGCTGGTAGTTCTAGGTAAACCAGATGGAAAAAGAAGACGTGGACGATCACCAAAACGTTGGATAGACTTAACAAGAGATCTTCTCCACACTAGTTTGAGCAAAGCCGCCCATATGGCTTCCGGTAGACAAAGATGGCGAAACACGGTAAAAAGAGCCATCAGTAATATTCAAAATTAATAATGGGTCACAACACATCTGTCACGATGTTATGAATAAGAAGAGAAGAAGGTCGATATTGGTTCTTTTGAAAAACGTGCCTACGATTGCGGACGGCCGAGGTCAGTATCTACACCTGAAGTGGAAGATCAAATTTTGCCGTAGTGTATGAACCGAAACGAGTGTAAGAATTTCAGCTGAAATTGGTGTAAGCGGTCGTCTTGTTTGGAGAATTCCCCATCATCAACTTTTATATCCGTACCATATCCAACGGGTACAAGCCCTTACCTGCTCTGATCATCAAGCAAGAGTGATATTCTGTCAGTGGTTTTTACGGGAAGCTGCTAGGCTAAAGATTGGATTTTCAATTTTCGCAATAGTTACGTTTGGTCTGACAAGCATCAACAAGCAGTTTCTGAATTGAGACATCTACAGCGTTTCAGTCTGAATACCTGGCGGGGCACTTTAGGGGACATGTTAGGTTGAGTTGTTTTGCCACAACGATTAAAAAGTCCCGCAAACCTTGATCTTTTCTTTGGCCCGTACTTTTGGAAAATGTGCCTTTAAATTAGAGATTGAAACTTTTAAATTCTGCTGGAAGCCTATATTAGGCAAGCAATTAGGCCGCAATTGACACAAAGTACATTGGAATTGCATGTGCCCAATTTAATTTGAAGTTGCAAAAAGAAGTAAAAGAGTTGGGATGTAGAAATGGGAAGAAATTTAAACATGTAACCGCAAGAGCAAGAAACTTAAAGACGTGTGTTAAAATAGTAGAACGAATAATAGTAGAATAATCAAGTAAGAGTACAGTAACAAATCAAAAGAAGAAGTCTAGGAGACCCTCACCAACAACATGGAACAGTCAGTAGCAGTAATCCTAAGAAAGAGATGTACAGACTACAACACCACGAAAAAATTAGTTTGATATAAAACAAAACAGGGTGAAAGTGTTTTAAAATGTATACGTGTGCAAACCTCGACTCTGCAGATCGTGTATAGAAAAATAAGCAAGATGAAGTAGAAGAAGAAGAAGAATAAGTCATCTAAATCGATATATTTATTTTGATATATCACAAAACATATCGATATTTCAGTTTCAATATATCGAAAAACTAAACAACTGCAAACTAGGGTGCCTTGATGTCAATTTGACGTATTTGTCTTTTACCAGGGGAAATTACTTTAGAGTGAGAGGTGTTATAGGACAAATACGTCAAATTGCCATCAAGGCTGCCTATTACAAACCACAGCCCGTCACTCGCAATGCTAAACTCTATTTGTCTATCTGTCGACTTCTTTTTTATCACCAACATAGTTATTAGCGTCATTTATTGTCGAGCAGCTGAAGTAGCTTATTTGTCGATATTTCTTCAATTAAGTACCAGGATTATCGGCTAGAATGCTCGGAACTCGATTGAATTGCTTCAACGAAACTAGGTTCTCTCCTGGAAAATTTTCCCGGAGTATTTAATGTTTTTTTTTATTGTGCCTAACTATATTATACCTCAAAATTTCCCGATATTTTAAATCAGCCCCTTCAAAACATGAATTTCGAAAATAAAATCATACATCGATTTTATTTCATGCATAAATATCAGTCAGAGCTGGGCAGTAATTACTACTTAAATTCCTTTTTGTTGATTTATCTTGAAATTGAATTACTTTTGAAAATACGGCAGTTGTAATTGGTAATTCCCATTTCTGTTAAAAAGTACTTGACAACTACTTTCTGGAAGTAATTAGTTACTACATTCAATTACTCAATTACTTTTGAATAATTAAATTACTCTAGCATTTAAATTACTTTGCAAGTATTTGAATTACTTGTGGTAATTGAAATTGCTCGCGGTAATTTAATTGAATTGCTGATTATTAAAAGGGACTAAGTCATTTTATCAAGTTTTGAGAAAAAGAGAAAAAACGTCCTAAGTCAAAAATTTAAATTTTTTCTTAAAATAGAGTTTTTGTTTCATTATTTAACTGGTTAACAAGTAGTTTTTTTAAGTTTTGTTAAGATTTTTTTTTGGTTTCTAACTAAAAATTATGTTTTAAAAAATCTGACTTAGTCCCATCTAATAATAAAAGACAAATTAATTGATGTTTTACATAATATCTTTATTAAATATGTTTAAAACATACATAAATATTGTCTTTTTAAGTTACAAAATATAAAAACTTTAAAAATCATGTGTTTAGGCGTTTTCATTTACTCTGTCTTTATCCTTTCTAGACTTTTATCCCAGGTGTCGATGAAATTCTGGTAAAATGGAATATTATCTTCATCCACCCACTTAATCAACTGCTTAAGGTGTTCAATTTTGGTGTTCAGTATTGGAATTTTGTCTGCGATGTAAACTTTTCGTGAAGGCATGGATATGTTGTGTCTTTTATTTGGCAGTGCTAAATCGAAATGATGAACAATAAGCCCATTAATGAAATCACGAACTTCAACAATTCCAGGCATGTCTTTGTTATGTAAAATATGATGGTATTTGGTAATTGTAAAGCTGACTATCTGATTGCTAGGTACATTGAGGGATTCATTAGAGATACCTGTCTTTTTATAGTAAGTCGGCCACCATTTTTTTCAATCTGAGATGTCCTGCGTTAACACCTCTTTTACAACAAATTTGCTGCTTTGACTGGAATTGATGATTTTTTCAGTATATTCGTGTACAGAGTATATTCTGTAAAATTTTCTTAAATGTCTTTTTATGACAGCAAAATCCCTGTCACAGGGAAGAAAAGAATGTCCCCGAATTGGAAAAAATTGTTGCACTCTTTCAAATCTTCCTGTCTGAATAAGTCCCATACAAAACCGTACTAGAGTATGGTTTTTGTTTTGTCTCGGGCAATTGTCTGAAAAAAGCCTAAACTGTGTTGAACCTGGATCTGCATAGTTGTCAATGCAGTCCATCAAAAAGGAACATACTTCGTCTGGTGTCTTCGCGGCTAAACCTTTGTGATAAACGTATCGAGAGATCCAAAAAAAACTGTTCCTCAGCGGGCTGTGGAAATTCAACGTATGAATAATATGTTGGTGACACTGTACGTCACTGTCAAATTCGAGGTTATCAGGTTAGGTTTTCCGTCAGTTATGACACAAAATGACGCAAATCCTAACCTGCTAACCTCGAATTTGACATTGACGTACAGTGTCACCAACATATTATTCATACGTTGAATTTCCACAGCCCGCTGAGGAACAGTTTTTTTTGGATCTCTCGATATAAGTAAACTTTTCCAGTTTTCAAGTCGTGGATTCCAAAAACACTAACGCTTAGTTGAGTTAAATAAAAAGAGTCTTGAACGGGAACGAGTGGTAGTTGCAGATTCTGCAAATGCTACAGCAGTTATACTATCCGTTTCTTTTACTTCAGCAACAGTATTTTTCAATGAAGTGTAAAATTTCTTGGCTCTACGTTGATGTATTATTTTTTCGGCAACGGCTGCCCGTTTTGCGGCTTCACCTAACGACGGACTTTTAATTTTGAGAGAAAGCTCTTCACATTGACAACATGTGTCGATCTGGGGACGACCGAAGCGAAAGTCAAAATTTTCATTAAACAATTTAATGTAATAGCTATATTTAACTTTGCTGCTAGGGTATTTTTCCTTAAACATATTGTACATTATTTTGACATTAGTCTGCAATCGAGATAGTGATACTCTTTTCCAGAATAATGTGTCTCCTTGACGGGAAAAGAAGATATATGCAGACGAATTAGCGTGTTTTCTGCATCAGAAATAGCATGTTTTTAAGCATTTTCCTCGTTTATCACGAGGAGTAGTATTATTTTCAGCAATGCTTTTAGTCGTTTAACCCGTTGAACAGTAAAACCATGCAGACTTAAAAATACAGTCTGACATACTTTTACTTTCTCGTTGTCAGATTTTGGAATAAAATGAATAAAAGATCTTTCTCTTTCTTTGCCATGTTCTAAACGTTTTCGTCGCTTAGAAACGTCGGTGACTACAATAAGTGATTGCAAGTATATATCTTGTTCATCTTTAGTTATAAAATGAGTATATAATTTTTCGAAAATTTGCTTTCGTTCAGCGTCACTGAATTTTTCAAAGCATTTCATTGCACATCTATGCAGAAAAAAAAACAAAAACATTAACACGCCTCGGTTTATAGCTCAGCGGTAGGGTTACTTCAATGGCGTCGATTTCGGAAGAGGAGCGTGGGCGTTACCTTCAGCTAGACACTGGATTTGATTGGAACAAAGTTTATTATATTTAGGGCCGGTTTATCAATCAGTAGTTAAAGTCTTTGTTAAGGTTAACTACAAGTTAAATGTTAAATTCAGTTTATCAATCGTTTGTTAGCGCTAACTGTCGGTTATATCTAAGTTAACCAGAACTTATTTTAACAAGAGATTCAAGCTGTAGTTAACCTGTTGTGTATAATTAACCAACACTCGAAAATCTCCGAATGAACGCCTGAATTGCCGAAACACAAACTGTCATTGTAATATTTACAAAATAGCGTGAAAAAGTTAGGTTAACCCTGTGACGGTTACGATATTATTTATTGCCGTGTTTAATATATTTCTATTAAATTGGAATAATGGTGGATTATGAAGTGAACATCTTTTCTGATAGTAGCGACAGTGATGAAGACTTGCGAGATTTTATTAATATTTTGCACAGACGTCCGTACATTGTTCGTAACCGTCCAAATCATTTACAATTCTGGGACGACGAGGATTTTAAACAACGATTTAGATTAAGCAAGGAAACTGTTCAAGCTATCCTAGAAAGAATTGAACATATTTTACGCTTCCCTACGGAGAGGTATGCTGTTAACTTTATTTTATAATATTTGACATAACCTAAATGTTTCCTTACAGAAATGCAGCTATTAATCCCCTTCAGCAGCTACTAATATGTCTACGTTTTTATGCCAGTGGCAACATGCTTATTTCGGTAGGAGATTTTGCTGGAGTCCATAAATCATCGGTATGTCACATAATTAGACGAGTAACGATGGCAATATGTACTTTGCGACAAATGTACTTGAGACTGCCAGAAAATAACGATGAGGCAATGATAATACAACAGGAATTTTATAGAATTGCTGCATTTCCTCGAGTGTTACTGGCGCTGGACTGCACTCATGTACGAATTCAATCGCCTGGAGGTAACCAAGCAGAACAGTTCCGAAATAGAAAGGGATATTTTTCTTTAAATATTCAAGCAGCTTGTAATAGCAATTTAAAATTTAGGGACATAGTTACAAGATGGCCTGGAGCTGCACATGATAGCATAATTTTTAACAGCAGTTTTTTAAAGGCAAGGTTTGACGAAGGAATTTTTGGAAACGCATTAATTTTGGGCGATAGTGGCTATGCTGTGTCACAGTATTTAATAACTCCGCTATTAAATCCAACAACACCCATGGAAATCACTTTCAATGAAGCACAAATACGCACAAGAAATGTTATTGAAAGGGCATTCGGAGTGTGGAAACGCCGTTTTCCTGTTTTAGCTTTGGGGTTACGGCTCCAGTTGGAAACTGTGCAAGATATAGTTGTGGCAGCTGCTATACTGCACAACATAGCAATAGAACAGAATGAAGAAGAAGTTTTGGTAAATGAAGAAGTGGCAGCTATAATCGATGAAGCAGTACCCTTAGATCAGCTCCATCAAAATGGAAATGGTGCTGTAAGGAACGAACTTATTAATAACTACTTTGCTAGACTTGCTTAATTTTTAGAACATCACTATTTATAAAGAATGTTATTCTTTAAGTTATACTACACTTTGATTACTTAATTTTACATGTATTTCTATTGTAGTCTTAGCAAATTAATGTGTTCATTTAAATAAAATAATACACCAACAATCTCATGTGTAATGGCTTTAATAAAATAGTAACTTATACAAATAATTAAAAATACTCTTAATCCATATTTACAAATTTTTTAATTGCGCTAATTTAATTTTCAATTCTGTTTTTTTAATTTCTAATTCTACATTTAAAATTTCTAATTCTACAGCTGCCTTCTTTTGTTTGCTTTCAATGTCCATTTCAACGGATTTCATTTGCAACTGAATTAAATCCAGTTTCGCTGTCGAAAGTTTTCCTACTTTCTCGATTGCTTCATTTTTAGATTCACACAATTTCCTTTTTTTGCTAGGTGCTAAAACAGTTAATTATTAACATAAGCACGTACTTTGTAGTTTGCCCGACAAGGGTTTTTTTAACTGGCTCGGATTCCATTTCGCCCAATTGCTAGGACCAGGTTCTGCAAGCCCCGTTTGCAAAACGGTTAGCGGTACCGGATCAATGACTGGGTCCTCCAATTCGGCCTCTGTGTCATTATCGGCGAATATAATCTCTATGGCTGCGTTAGGAGACATTTCAGTCACTGGTGTAGTTTCGCAAAGTGTTGCTGAAATGATATATATCAGAAAAACGGTAATTACAAACTGCCATAAATATTAAGTACTTACGAATATGATCAGAGTCATTTCTCGAAGGAAGGCCTTCTATCGACACTGACAGAATAGCCAGTAATTTTTCCTCGGTAGGAGTAAACTCAGTTTTAATTTCTTTTCCTCCACCAGTTTTATATAACCCTTGCTTGTGCATAGTATATTTTTTTTTATTTCCTTTTTTAATGCATGGTATTTTGTTTGCAAGGATTTCATCGGGCGTGGACAGTGCGGCGAAAGGCTATTAAATTCCTCTGCCAGTGTTTCCCACTCATTTTCTTTGTCTTTCCATGTGGTGGCATCGGTTTTCTTAGACTCTATAACGCTAGCATGTCGTATGACCAAATTTGCCAACAGGTCAACTTCGTTGGCTGTAAAATTCGCGGCTCTGTCTTTCTTTTTTTTTTCTTCGCTTATTTGCTGGTTCATTTTTAAATTTGAATACTTAATAAATACGAAAGAACACGTATCACATGTACGCAAGTAAACCTCACAATTTTTATAGGTTAGAACACAGATCAGGGTTATCGACGACACCAATATGAAGTTAGCAGTTTTTAGTTCAAAATAATACCAACCTCCTCTTAACCACTAGTTTGCTACCAAACAGATAAAAATATAATGATCAACGCATTTCTACTAACAAGAACATTACCAGCAACATAAATATTAACCTCTGGGTAACTAACAAACAGTTTTAACCTTCGATTGATAAACCGGCCCTTACACTACTAACTAACATACAGATAAGCTTATAACTAGGTAACATATATGTACAGAAAAAGAAAATGGCGGATTGGCATCCGTAGTTGGAAGCTGGTGTGGTCCTTCGGAGGCGGTGCCGGCGGCTAAAGTGGCTCCGTGTCCAAATCCCACGAAGACGGCAGGCTCTCTGTCCAGCGAAGGCGATTGGCTCTAAGTCCAACGAAGGCGGTTGGCTCTGAGTCCAGTAGATGCGGCAGGCTCTATGTCCAGTAGATGCGGTAGACAGCTAAGTCCAGTAGATGCGGTAGACAGCTAAGTCCAGTGGATGCGGCAGACTCTATGTCCAGTAGATGCGGTAGACAGCTAAGTCCAGTAGATGCGGTAGACAGCTAAGTCCAGTGGATGCGGCAGGCTCTATGTCCAGTAGATGCGGTTGACAGCTAAGTCCAGTAGATGCGGCAGGCAGCTAAGTCCAGTGGATGCGGCAGGCTCTATGTCCAGTAGATGCGGTAGACAGCTAAGTCCAGTGGATGCGGCAGGCTCTATGTCCAGTAGATGCGGTAGACAGCTAAGTCCAGTAGATGCGGCAAACAGCTATGTCCAACACTTGTGTCTTCTTTCTGTGACAATATTTTCCGTCCAGCTCATAAATATTGTTTTGCTTTCATTAACTTCCAGATCCACCTTTGTTGCTTCTTTTTCCAATCTCTTGAAAACCGCTTGTAGCTTCTCTTTGCTCCTCGCTAATAAAAATAACTATTAATAAAATTAAATAATGACTAAATGAATAATTGAGACGAGATGTTCGAAGTAATCTTTATGAACAATACACTGCTGCGCTTGCTTCCATGGACTACCGTACACGTTCTAAATTCAAATTCTCTGGCATCCCTCCATTACTACTTGCAGCAGCTCTGCGATGTCATGAACTGGCGTAGAATATGTGATAGATTTTAGATCCCCTAGATGTAGAAATTTAGTGGATATCAGCCAGTTTTCAAAAATTTTGTTTCATCAGAAAAAATCACTCCAATCTTAAATCCAACTTGCCAAATATTTTCAGAAAAAAGATAGTGGAGACGATCAGTTCTTGAAAGCGTAAAATTGTTTTGATCGACAGTGGTCCATGAATTTTATAGTGCCCATTGAATATTGCGGTTTGGTTAATGACTTCTTCCTCCACGTCTGCGGTATCTTTAGTACGAATTGAAAGAATTTCTTTTTCAAAAATAAAAATGGATGCCGCAGAAGCACCGCAAACAAGACACTGTTGCTTTGAAAGATTTTTGTGTCGCAAGTTTATATATCATGAATTTTGCAACCTGTTCAGTAGGTAACAATTAATAAAATGTTTGGCTCTCGGTTTGGCGCTATTACACAACATAGTAGGAAGTAGCTCACTGGCTTGCTCCTTTAGCTGCTTAACACAATTATACATATATTAATACGTGACTGCCTGGAATTCTAGTTCTAGTTTCTATTTGGGAGATCCAAGGGATCAATCTTTTTGCCCTGTAACACAGACAGAGACACGTTAAAATCAGCGCTCTGGTAACTACTTTAGAATAATCTTGAAGATGTTTTGTATTTAACATTTATTGCACCTATCACTGTATTTAAAACAAAACTAAGTGTCTAATTTCATTCTAACGCTTGTATTTACAAACACCATAAAACCAATTTAAAAAAAATGACAGCAGGCACAAGACACGCCTCTGGCTCTTTCTGGACGAGAGCGATTCTTTCTTTCTTTTTTTCGTTGTCCCCTTTTTTGTCTCGCAAATACTAAAATGGCTACGGGCATGCGGCATACAACTTGACACATGACGACTTGCTCAGCGGGCACAGGATTAATTTCTTTATCTTCTACAATGGGGTTTAAGCTACCCTGTATCTAAGTGCGCTCTAAAGTACGCGCAACTTTTAATATTGGGTGCACTCCAAACCCTGATCGCCATTGATTTGACGTCGACGCATATTTTGTTTTAAACTATTGTCGATATAGAGTATTATAATAATAAAACGACTGCAAATAACCTAACAAGCTCGACGGGCTTAAGCTGCTTTGATGCACCGGCGCCAACAGGGCGAATTTACCTTCGTAGTTTTCTTCTACAGCGGCTACGGCTCTACACTATCTTTTCTGATATAAATGTGTGGGTAACTTGAGGTTCGATCCTAGACGTTTTTTATTTATGAATATGTTAAATATTCGAATCCAGTATGTACGTAGATTATTGTTATGACATTTCTGTAAAGGTTTATTTACATGTGAATCTATTGTTTTATGCAGTTAATCTGCTTGGCCGTCTATCTGTAGTAATTATAATAATAATAAAATCAAAGTCAAAACCATAATGCTACCAAAATTAAATAACAGCCCTTCTAAGGGCTTGCTGACCAGAAACCTCGGACCCTGTGTCCGAATTTGCCATATAAACATAGAGAGCATAAGTTACTCAAAAAGCCAATATTTATCTAAGCTTTTAAAGAATGACAATATTGATCTAGTTGCTATTCAGGAAACACACTGCCAATCAGAAGAACAACTACAAAAAAGGGGCAAAATACCCGGCTACGACCTACTCGGAGCAACCTATCACCAAGCCTACGGCGTAGCAACCTACGTCAGGCACGATATCGAAAACGCTTCTTTGATAAACACCTCTACTGAAAATGGAATTCATGTCGTCGTGACGAAAATCGGAGGCATCACAGTATCCAATGTCTATAAACCACCCGCTACAGCTTGGCCAGACTTAGTTCTCCAAACTCAACCCCACCCAGCACTTTACGTGGGTGACTTCAACAGCCACCACGAACAGTGGAAATACAGAAACTGTGACGCTAACGGAGAGGCGCTAGTAAGATGGGCTGAAGATGAAAACCTTAATCTCGTCTTCGATGCAAAAGACCGCTTCACTTTCAAGTCTGCAGCATGGAGACGAGAATATAACCCGGACCTGTGCTTCACGTCAACCAGTAGCAATAACAATGCACCCCTACTGGTCCAACGACAGGTTCTCTGCGACTTCCCACACAGCCAGCATCGCCCAGTCATAATAGAAACGGGCACCCAAATCCCAATAATCACGTCCACACCTCGACCAAGGTGGAACTTTGGAAAGGCTAACTGGGACAAGTTTTCTGAAGATCTAGATAAATGCCTAGGCTGGATCCCACCACAGAGTAAAAACTACACCAGATTCGTGGGAGCAATCATAGGCACCGCTAAAAAGTGTATCCCAAGAGGCTTTCGTAAGGAATACATCCCTGCATGGTCACAAAATAGCGACGAGCTCTATCAAAACTTCCTCGAGACCGGTGATCAAGAAATAGCAGATGAACTCCTTCACAGCCTTGATGCAGCAAGACAACAAAAGTGGGCAGAAACCGTAGAAAGTTTGAATTTCCAGACCTCAAGCAGAAAGGCATGGACACTTCTAAGAAAACTAGGGAGTGGATCACGCATACAAAGATCAAAAGCAACTATCTCGCCAAACGCAGTAGCATCTCATATAGTAGCAACGTCCAGAGCACCAAAGGACAAAGATCACACAATAAAAGTTAAACGAGACCTCAGACACCTTAAAACCTCAGCGAAAGAAACGGAACACTCCCGACCTTTCACAGCAGACGAAATCTCGACAGCAATTCAAGATCTTAAGCCCGGAAAGGCTCCCGGATTCGATAACATCAGTCCTGAATTTCTTATACACTGCGGAAAGTTTGCGATCAAATGGCTGGCCGAATTTTTCACAGACATACTACGGACTGGAAATCTACCCAAAGAATTCAAAAGATCGAAAATTATTGCTATACTGAAACCAGGCAAACCGGTGGACACACCCAAAAGCTATAGACCCATAGCACTGTTATCTGTGAGTTACAAACTGCTCGAACGCCTTATATATAATCGAGTAAGCCAAAAAATCTTCGACGTAATCCCAATAGAACAGGCTGGTTTCAGACCGAAACGAAGCTGCGTTGACCAGGTTCTCTCGCTCACCACACACATCGAAGCAGGGTTCCAAAGAAAACATAAAACGGCAGCCGCCTTCATCGACCTGTCGGCAGCTTATGACACAGTGTGGCGAGAAGGCATGATCTATAAATTTCTGCGAGTGATTCCGTGCAAAGTAACAGCCCGACTGCTTGACAACATGCTGAACGACAGAATATTCCAAGTCGCAATGGGATCTGACACAAGCTCCCCAAAGAAACTCAAGAACGGTCTACCTCAAGGAGCGGTGCTCGCGCCGCTCTTGTTCAGCTTATACATCTCAGACATGCCCGAAACTAGGTCAAAGAAACATGGATATGCCGACGATTGGGGACTTACTATAAGATGCGGCTCATTCGAGGAAGCAGAGGAAATTTTAACGGCTGATCTTGAGAAACTAGGGAATTATTTCCGGAAATGGAGACTCCAACCAAACGCTAGCAAAACGGAAGTAACCTGCTTTCACCTGAATAACAAACTCGCAAATAGGGAACTCAGTGTCCAGTTTGAAAACACAACTCTCAAACATAATAATAACCCAAAGTACCTAGGAGTGACACTCGATAGAACACTTTCGTTTAAGGAGCACTTATCAAAAACAGCAGAGAAACTGAAAACTAGAAACAATATAATACAAAAATTGTGCGGAACATCCTGGGGTGCTTCAGCTTCTACTCTACGCTCGTCAGCCCTGGGCCTCGTCTACTCAGCTGCAGAGTACTGTGCTCCGGTATGGCTCAACAGCCCACACGTCCACAAAATAGACGCACAGCTCAACAATACAATGAGAATGATTGCTGGCGTTATCAAATCGACTCCTGCAGAATGGCTTCCAGTACTCAGTCACATCCCACCTCCAAGTCTGCGCCGCATAAACGCTCTGCACAGAGCGTTTAACAAGATACTGGACAACAGAGAACTACCGATCCATACAGACATCGAGGACGCTAACCACAACCGCCTCCGATCTAGAAAACCACCAACCAAGACCGCACTAAACGCAACTGAAGATGAATGGAGCATCACCGACGCTTGGTATCAGGAATGGACGTCGAAACAAAACAGTGACATGCCATGCATCACCAACTCACCACCAGGCTTCGACTTACCAAGGAAGATCTGGTGCACGCTAAATAGAATCAGAACGCAGCATGGCAGATGCGCCTATTCTTTACACAAATGGGGCAAGAGTCCAAGCCCCTCCTGCGAGTGCGGCGAAAACCAAACCATCAAACACATCGTGGAGGAATGCCCAGAAACGGCTTATAACGGCAGACCAGAAGATTTCCTATTGGCGACTCCAAAATCAATAGAGTATATAAATTTGTTAAATGTTCGTTTGTAATAATTTTATTGTCATATACATACTTTTGTGTCTTAACATGCCATACGATAAATAAATAAATAATAATACTGATAATAATAATAATATTTCCCGTTTGAAGTGATCTCTGAAGTGCACTTAGACACGGTGTTTAATCTTTGCGGAAGAAAGTTTTCGAAGGCTTTAGATACTATTGGTAAGATGTTGATTCTTCTTGTACTCCTCCTATCAGGGGTTGGATACCACCATGCTGATTATTAACAGCTGCTCTGAACAGTTCAGTGGTGTTGCAAGCAAACCGCTCGCGCAGGTTTTCAGCCATGACACCCTGCTCCTACCAACATTCCTCTTTCCCTTTATTATCCTTTACATAATGTGTCGCAAGAGGGCATATTTCGGACCTCGCATGACATGTCCTACGTGTTCAAGTTTTCTTTTCTTAATAGGAAGTACAACTTCACATTCCTTGTTCAGTTTCTCTAGGACTTGTTAGTGACTCTCTCCGTCCAGGGTATGTGGCACATTCTGCGATAACACCACATCTCGTCTGTCTCTAACCTCATACAGTAGAGTGGATAAACGTAGCAGCGAAGTATTTTTACCGTTCGATACTGACATTTCGGTTGCAGCGGCACTTTTTTCATTTCCACGAAAGTTAATCTTGCTTTTATCTCAGCCGCCTGATTTCCTGTCTGTTCAAGTCTGGTTTCAAGATATTTTTAGGAGTTGATTCTTTCAATTAAGATGTTGATAATCAGTTGTAGTTGTTGGTTATGGAACTTAGTGACTACCATGCATTTAGTTTTCTTCAGATTCATTTGTAGTCCATGTTCTTTGCATTGATGATCGACCCTTTCAAGCATGTATTGCAGTTCTGTTCCACTACTCGCCAATAGGACCGTATCATCGGTGTATCTGATGTTATTAATAAACTCCCCGTTTATGATTATACCTGTTACCTCTTCCGATAGGGCTTCTTAAAAGATGACTTCAGTGTAGATATTAAACAGTAGCGGAGACAAAATGCACCCTTGTCTCTCGCCACGACGTATTTCTACCTCTTCAGCCCCCAGTATAAGTTAGTGATTATCCTGGCCTTCTTCCGGTCTATATTTTTTCTAAGTAGTAGTTGTTGTAATTTATCGTGTTTAACTGTGTCGAATGCTTTCTGAAAATCGATGAAGCACGCAAACACATCTTGATTCATATATAAGCATAAGAACATTAATTCCGAAGAGCGCTTCTCTGAATTCGAATTATGTATTACTTACTCTTTTTCTATAGATCATCTTATGAATAATAATTAGGAAGCTCTTGAGTATGCGACTCTTGAGTACAATAGTTCTGTATTCCAAACACAATAGGATTTTATTGTTTAGGAATCGGTGTAAAAGTTGTCAGTAGTCACTGCTATGGGATTATACCCGTATTATATATCGTATTAAAGAGATCCAGAAGGCTATTCAGCAGGTCTCTATCGAATAGTTTTAATATCGAGAGATCTATGTAAGTCTATGTCTAATTCGAGGTTATTAGGTTAGGTTTTTCGTCAGTTTTGACACATACTGACGCAAAACCTAACCTGCTAAGTGGATAAGTGCCACCAACATATTATTCCTACGTTTGAATTTCCACAGCCTGCTGAGGATCAGTTTTTTTTATCTCTCGATATATCTGCTGGGATTTGATCAGGCCCCGTGGCTTTTCTGGAATTCATACTCTTCAGAGCATATTCTAGTTCGTGTTTTATTATTTTGGGTTCCCCGTCTTCCTCTCGTACCACTGTTTGTTTCGGTCTTTCATCGTTAACAAGTTCCTGAAGGTAGGTTTTCCATCTTTCCAGTTTTTCTTTCATATCAGTTAATATGCGGCACTCCCTATTCTTAATCACGTGATTGTCACGGGATTGTCATTTCTTTAACTTTTTTGTGCATGTGGAAGCTATCATAGTTTCTTTCGCACATCTATATTTCTTCACATTGTTTGGAAATCCATTCGGCTCTTGCTGTTTTTATCTCCCTTTTAATTGTTTTGTGTAGGATTTTATATCGTTGTTCATTTCTGTTTTTGTATTTTCGGTGTTTATCGATTAGATCAAGGATTTTTTCAGTCATCTACGATTTTTTTTTATACTTCTCTTGGTCAGGTTATTTTTAACAACTAGTGCAGATAGAGGCTAGAAGCGGATTGGTCGTTAAAATTTTTTTTTAGATTAATTTTTCGGTTTCCGTATTAACCTAATTTGTGTCATTTTCCACTATGTTGGAACTTAGCCCAATATCACGACTGAAATGTAGATCATAATAATATTTCCTTGTGTTGTCCATTTGAGATATATAACGAGTTCAGCTCCAACTTCTAGATTAATTGCAACAGGGACTTGCTCTAGCTACTGAGGTAAAAAGGAAAAAAGAGATCTCATTGCTGTTGAGCTAGCTGGCAATGGAAAGAGGCAAAATTAATAAAAACGTACGGGCGTAAATAGACTTCAAAAATCAAGAAGCAAAAGCCGACTCCTACTCCAACGACGACGATCAACAAATGCGTCAGCCTTTTCGTTGTTGTTTTTGGCTCAAGTATCATAGTATTTTCTACTATAAAGTATAGGTGTTTGGGGTTGCTTCATTTTACTGGACGTGTTCCGTAAGCAGTATTAGCTTCAGTTTCTGAGATTTCTGCTAGGAATTCTAAGATTTTTCAGTTTCTGTTTTTGCTTAGCAACATTTTTATCTGTCTGATGACGATTTAATATGCGTTTGTCCTCTGGAGTACTAGTAATTTACTAACGTTTGCGTAATCTCATCTTCCACAATTATGTTCTTGATGCACGTGGGGTAATTAATTATATTTGTTTTTGGATTAACATCGAATTTGCCTCTTGGATACATCGGTTGAAGTACTTGATTGTTTAGTGTATTTTGTTCTGTAAGTTGATTACTATTCAAGGAGATTACACCAAATTGTTCCAATCTGAACTTACCGGGCTGCCTTAAAATGTTTTAGTGTTGGGTTCTAGTATTATCTAAGGCGTTGAATAATATTTCCAAACGTTCCTGAGCTATCCTGCTTTGGATCTTTTAGTATTGTTATTATAATCCAGGCGATGTTGTTATCGTTAATTATAGCAGTGTTTTTCCATCAAGCAGCTGCTGTATCTACTTTAATTACTATTTGGTTTCTACACTTTTTGCTTTTTAATATTGCATAAACGAGTTTGCACAACTTGTTTTTATTAATAGTATGTAATTAGTAATGGTAATTTTTATCCTGGTATAATGAAGTTTGCAGGAATTTTTGTAATTCTGACACATCCATCATGTTAAAATTTCACTACTGAAAACATATTTTTCATTTTGAGTGTTCACATTTATTTTAAAAAACGGACAGGTAATGCTACTAATTCTTTAATACTGTATTCTATAAATACAGGCGTGAATTAGACTTACGTGCAATAACAATCCGAAATAATTGAAAACCCACCGAAAATCCTAAATAAAGAATGAGTTCCACGAGTTTGCGATAATGCTCAGTCTGAAGCCTGTCTGGCGCTCGCATTCTGTATTTTTGTATCCATATAAATATCAGTTTACAGTATTAAGAATCCATCGACCCTGTGTACTCATTATGTTGTTTATATCTGAGCTTATAAATATAATAACAATGTAAAGTAATCTGCATACGAATCATAACGCGGTAATTAATTTACACGGAATGTGATAAAAAGACTATTAAAAGTATAGTAGAACACATTATCAAATAATATTCAATTAAAATTGTTCTGAAAACCATATAAAACCTTGACATGAGTACGCAATAATTTCATTTATATATTTTTATTAAAAATGCATTGGAAGTAGTTCACAGTAAGTAATTCCACGACGTTTAAAGCTTCTTAGGTTCACTTATTTTAGTATTTGTTCTCTGAAATGTTTTGTAGCATTATCGAAATATATTTGTTTTTTTCGAATGGTTTCTTGCATCAGCATAAATACGAATTTATTTTACAATATGAAATCAGTTAAATTGGGTCACAAAATAAGATTCATTATGTGTAATGACAGTTAATATCTTGTTAGAAGTCGAAAAACGTTATCCTTGCACTGATTCTTGGAGGGAAGACTGTCATGGAATTCCCCGGGAAAATAGAATATTAAGTACAATTGTAGAGGATTAAATAAATTGGCTTTTAGCGGAAGTTTGCAAAATGTGTCTCTAATTTGGGTTGATTGCATGATTATTATTTACAAGAAAGCAAAATCGATTTAAAATTGCAGTTACGTTGAAATCTGAAAGAAATAAATGCTATTCTTGTATTTTTGCCATTTAATGGGCAATTAAGGATTTTTGCTGCGCATCAATGTTCTCTGAAATTGTTGAAATCAGATTCTGCCCGTGATTGTTGAGAATTATTTCCTGAAACGATTTATGATTTCCCCAGTGGATAAGTCAATTGTAGCTCTGTTTTCATTTCGTCAATAAATAACATCTGTTGCATAATATATTTAAGGTGGGGCTGAACTTTAGCACTTCATGCATTTCTAATAAATGGAAATAGCTTGAAAATTACTCTTAATAAAGTTTTTCTTATGCTGTCTCATGTAGGAACAGAAAATTTAATTCAGCGACAAAGTCTTAAAGATTGTTTAAGCCTTAAGGGACGAGTTGTTTATTAGTTGAATCTAAAGCAGATTTCATGGGAATGCGGATAGATTCACCAGTAGACGTAAACAGAGTGTCCCCGGAAGTAATGTCAATTTTGTAAATATTTATCTTCCTTTATTTGTCGAGCAATTACTAACATTCGCATATCTACTTAGCTCAACAGAAACCTACAATTTGTAATGTTAATCAGCTCCAGCACTTTTCAAAAGAAGAATATGCAGCTATGAGTCCTGCCTGTAATAGGAGGCGCTTGGATGCTGTAGAAACTTAACAGAGACGTTCTCCATAACGTCTTATTCCACATTAGAGTGCAATACAATATATTTTGTTATAGAGACACTAGAAGAAAATGTCAATTTCTCTTCAATAAAAATATTGTAAATAAGAAAACTGAATTTTTTTTTAAACAGCAAGCTCTTCGTTTACCATTCCTCATATATGTTTGAATATTAATGGTTCGGGACAGCATTTTCCAACATATTTTAAAAAATAAGACTTACACTGCCATCGTCCATACAATTCCATAGACATTACAGCTCTGAGAAATAATTAGCTTCATCTGATGAAAATTTCTTAAGACAATACAAAGACTTCTAAGAATAGTCGACCTTGTCATATTCTAACTAAATATATGTTTAAATCTCAAACGGACAATACAAGCAGATGCGTTATCGCTTATATTTTTCAGCAAGAAGTTTTGGTATCAGCAGGGCATAGCAAGATACGAACGGAAACATTGAGATGGAGTATGTAAACAAATAATTGTTATTACATTTATATGTATAGTCTTGTGATAGCTGATAGACAATAGAAAAGAAAAATATTGTCTTACATGCGATAGCGATTTCTCTTCTATACCGAATGACGAAAACAAACCATGTTTATCGTCAGTCTACTTTTATTGTACTTAGCTTAATTGCATTTGTTATGTTTTACTCTCCACTTCCTAGTGAATTACCCGATTATCACCAATATGTTGCCATGGACATAGCAGAGCCTATTATTAGTATTAATCAAATAAACAGATTATTGCAAGTAATTCTTAGCCATCTAAATAATAAAGACAACAAATAACGTTTAAAATATAGATTCTATACTTATGTCATTTAAGTTTCTAGAATAGGAAATCGTGAGTAAAAGTAAAAAGGGTTTTTGCCGCAGTTTTGCCATAAAACATAATCCGCAAGCCAACGAACAATTTTGCTTTTGAAAGCCCACAGTTCTCTTTTGTAAATTTATGTGTTACGATTTTAAAACGTTGAATCTATTTGTATACCGCAAATTGATGTGGATATTTGAATTTATATCTTTGGTAAGTCTTTATGTGTAGGACGGAAGTGAGAGTGTTTAATTTTTAATTTTAAACCAAACTACGTCTTGAATATCAGCTCAAAAATAATTAAAAATATATTTACCATTCTGCAAATTTGCCTATGGAGATTTATTTCGTTTAACCATTATTGTTTAAATGTTATTGGTATGCTTCCAATTAATTTTTTTTTACTAAACATAATTTCCGTTTGCTTCTACGGTTATTTCTAGTGAATTCGCAATATTTTACGGTTAAATGAAATAGTGAAGAAATTAACTAACTACACGGAAGGTTCATTTCTTAAATTAGAATAACTCTAAAACTAATCTACTGAAGGCTATAAGTTTATTGAAATTATTTTTCAATATCTCTCCCACAAAACCTAATAAAAGATAGCATACTATTTTTAAATTTGCAAGCACGCAAACTGAAAGCGTATATGGGGTATGGATGACAGAAATATTCAAATAGATAACTTTCTTTCACAATTTTTGGAATGGCATCCAGCTCTATCTTACTTTAATTGTACTATTACCCACTCAACAACGTTACACAATTTAGAATTAATCTCAAATAACCTTATTTATGGTTATATTTAAAAACGCATAATGAGAAATGGAATAAATGTAACCTTCGAGGAGCGTTAATTCATGCGTCTACCAAAACTTTATTTTTGCTAAAAAAAATGTGTAAGAGTATTTCCTGATCACTCGTTTAACAGTGGTAATAGTCAAAATGACTATTTCATGTTTGAGGTCAGAGAAATATTTGTTAAACTTATATTACATTTGCCACACAACTTCGAGCATACACATACAACGATAGCATAATGAAAATTTGAGGTAAATTGTGTACAGGGAGAGTCGTCCTTACTAAACTTCTGTCCCACCAGATGGTGCCTGCGTATTAAGTTCATTCAAACTGTTACTGAGAATTATCAATCATTATTGTCTCTGTTAGTTAGAAACTAGCAACCAGCGAGACAAATGTCTCATTTAATAAAACAAAAAAGGCCGTTTTTCATTCCAAACATATAACTTTAATAACTTTTTTCTCTATCTCTTACGGTTTGGCTGCTGAAACAGCGTCCCGGACGGACCACGTGATTTTTCGAAAACCGGAAGTGTCACGTGACTGAAATTCGGTTCTTGACCTGACATGACCATTCCAAACATATAACTTTCATAACTTTTTTCTCTATCTCTTACTGTTTGGCTGCTGAAACAGCGTCCCGGAGAGACAAAACAGCGTCCCGGACAGACAAGTCTATTAGATAAAGGATGCTATTCAAAGAAAGAAGTGAAACTGGTTAAAAGAACTTTGTAAAAGTTACGAAAAGTTTAGAAACATTTTTTTAACTAATAGTTATTTATGCGTACCATATTAGGCACCTAAAACACGCAAAGAAGTTTAGATACGAGACCCAAAGTCGAGTGTTTAATTTTTCTTAAATTGTCGTAGATACCAGTAATACACAAGTACAATATAACATTTTATCCACAACCTATAAGTTGGCGCTACGCCGAAGAAGATGGGTTATGACTTTGATTAATAAATTATAAAACATTAGCGTCTTCTGAGCTCCATAATACATCTGAAATCAGTATAATTAAAAAAAAATGGACTAGTTGATAGCCAATAGTAGATCCTACCAGTTCAGAAAGGGATGATAATGTATTTTAAACTTATGGAGAGAGACGACAAAATGTTCCACAAAAATAGAATTAGATGAGCCATGTGCTAAGAACAATGCCAAAAGCAAAAAATCTGGTGTGATACACTCACACAACTACCTTTTACAGTGATCTTATAATTAGTCAAAAATTTCATTTTTAATTTTTAACCATTTGTTAAAAATTTTCAAAAATTACAAATTCTACAAAAACTGTACAAAATCGAGTGTTAGTTGAAGAGACAAATTTTCTCTAGAATTTTAAGGTAAATTCAAAAATGTAATAATATACCGGGTGTTTTATTTAAAATAGGAGTTAATAAAAAAAATAGAAAAAAAAACAAAAGAAACCCACTTTAGAAGTATTCAACTGGAAAATCACCTATTTCACATCAATACACATTAAAAATGTAGTAAAAATGTAAAGTTTAAAAAAAATCGTTAGAGCCGTTTTTGAAAAAATCGAAAAAAACTGAAAAATCACAAGAGTAAACACCTACTTCCGGTTATGCGATTTTCTTCAAAAGCTTTCTGTCTCATCTACATAGTACACAAAACTTATATATGAAGTTTCAATGCCATACCTCTTTTCGTTTTTGAGATATTCTGTTCACAGACACACAGACACACAGACACACAGACCAATGAAAAAAAATATGTTTTTTGGGATCAGGGGACTCTAAAACGTGAAGATCTGTTGAAAACTCAATTTCGAATTTTTGGGGTGAATCCAATACTTCCTTTATAGTAAAAGGAAGTAAAAAAATATGTAGAAATAATTGATCAAACTTTGCTGTCTCTGTGGAGTTACCATATTAGTCACGAAAGAAAACGTTTACTTTTCTTGTGGCTAAAAACCATTGCACACGTGCAATACAACGTTTTATCCAACACCTTTCTTAAATTTCTTTGAATTATTTAAATGTTTTTTTTAATGTTATTAATAAAATTTAGAAATTATAGCCTTGGGTTAGTTATTATGTTAATACCCCTATACTATTTATTTGTCCGTGACTTTTCTATTTTTGTCTCACTAGTGACAAATAACGGACTTTTTTTATTTGAAATGGCCATAGTAATATGCATATTATGACTAAGAGATAAAAATTATTAAAAGTGGCCCTTTCTCCAAACAAGAGTTCTTGCTATGGTTCACATAGTGATGTTCTCACGTCTTGTGTAACTTTTATATACCTTCGTTTTGTTTGGATTTATACACAGCCTGATCTTATTCAAATTTCAAATTCGGGAAGCTGGAATTACAAGCTGCAACTTACATAAGGGCATATTCTACCGATTGAGGAATCTTGATGTTTAAAGCATGTCTCATTTTAAGCGCAAGAAACCCCTTGGTACCAGGTACACCATCCTTAAGAATCAAAAATACAGACATTAGACGACGCACAAATTTTACCGTACAAAGGATCGCGAGGTTGAAATGGAACTGGGTTGGACATGTCTCTCGCACAACATCAAGTGAATGGGTGAGTTGCATTACGAGATGGCGACCAAGAACAACCAAAAGAAGCGTCGGGCGACCACATAAGAGGTGGCTTGACGATATTAAAAAAATCGCTGGGAATACATGGCACCAAACTGCACAAAATAGGACAATTTGGCAAAATCTAGGGAAGGGCTATATCCAACGGTGGATGAAGGAAGGCTGAGAAGACGAAGAAGAGACATTTCAATTTTGTGTTCCTTTAAAATCTGAGGAACCATCCGCAGCACTTTTTGTTTAGACAGGCCGAAACTCCATTTTTCCTGCTTCCTGCTGATAATTATTCTTTCTGCTCCCAATGTAAGCAGTTAACCAACCTTCATTTGCCTTTTTCATACCTCATGTACCTTTTATATTACCGTAAATCATACAGTACGATATAGATTTAGAAGCTTTCATAAATAGTTATTTACCAGCTTTAATTGCCTGCACATTCACTCTAATACCGGTGACCATAAATGGTTGTGATTTTTTCCTTAGGTTGACACTGTTAATGTTGGTTACCCTGGGGTCAATTTTAAGTCTATGTCAAATTCGTGGTTAGCAGGTTAGGTTTTGTGTCAATTTGTGTCAAAACTGACGGGAAAGCTAACCTGCTAACCTCGAATTTGACATAGACTTAAAATTGAACGCAGTGTAACCAACATTAACAGTGCCAACCTAAGAAAAAAAATCACAACTATTTATGGTCACCCGGTATCATCTTTATTCATACAATAGGTCACTAGTAGTCACTACCCTTTCTTTTGCATGAACGCACTATTTGGTCTAGAACAAAAAAAAAACAACGTCTTAATTTACTATTAGCACGTCGCAAACAAAGCACTCTTCTAGTCTAGCAGTTCGAATTTCAGAAAATTCACCTAATAGCAAGTAACCATACCAATCCAAAACAACACCGATTGAACTTAGTTCATAACCTCACTGTTTTGACACTAGTTCGGTAAAATCGTATCCTATGGTCATAGGTAAGTTGTGGCTGAGAAAGTAATTCCGATTATGAATCTTATGAAATTTAAGAGCCACTATCACAATTAGCTCATTTTTACATTTGCCCCACTTTACCTTACATTCGTAAGGTAGTACAATTAAATTTCAATAAATATTCTAGATCGAAGGTTGTAATTTAATGATTGGATACAATTCGTACCGCAGGGTTTTACAACTCACACTGTACAGTAAGGTATCCAAAAATTCCTAGTAATGTGTCCGGCGTTAGATGTTCACTTACATTGAAATTATAGCTGCAAG
>CALNHX010003999.1:0-136827 GCA_940337035.1 Agriotes lineatus | reverse complement strand
ATTGATTATAAATGTATCCTTCGTCTTTCTTATCGGTAGAAGGATTTTACCTCTGGCGTGGTTGACACGTTCAATTATCCTGTTCTTTTGCTTCTCATTGCTGATGGAGCCTCTTGCGAAATTGGGTGTTAAGTTCTTCTATCTGGGTCATGGCTCAAATCAGGAAATTGTTTATTACATAACGTCAATGACGGTGAAAACCTTCGCCATGAACAGAATTACGAGTTATATTAGTGTCAATTGTTTGGTTAATAAAGTTATCTGTTAATATTTAATTGTATTCGTGTGAATGAATTTATTAAAAATAAATGCTATTGTATTTTGTGGTTGTTATTCCAAGCATGTTCTGCCAGCTTAAACTTATTGAATTGATATGTAATCAAATTTCAGAGTCAAGCAATTCATTGGAGGTTGGTCGTTTTTCAATCCCAGTGAACAGCTAACTTTTAATTGTTAATCGTTGATAACAAAGGCAATATGTCCCTCGAAACGTTCGATATTTAATATTTTTAATTTTCAAGAGTAGACAGATACCCAAAAAAACATGCATTATATCACGCCACAAAAAGGTTTTAGAAATGTGTCAGGAAATTTTTAAAGTATACGAAGGTGCGGCTGTTTGCGTATTTTTCTCAATTACGACCGCGCTTGTATATAGGTTTTTTATATTTTTTCGCTTAAATTTAAGCATTTCGAATTATTTCGCTTACAGTCGACGATCTGAAATGCGCTCATTTGGTGTTTCGCGGCTTATATTCGTTGGCACGCTAAGTTTAGCCGTTGTGGAAATATTGATTTTGTCTGCCAGACGTATTCGAGAATATTCCTCGAGTTGATTTTAAAACACAACGCCTTTGGGTGCGAGAGAGAGGGCCGCTAGCCCCGAGTGCTCTTAATCGGTCGGGCGTCTGTTGGCGCTAGTGATGGGCATAATCGGATGATTTCAATAATCGGAATGTTCCATTTCGGAATGTTTATAAAATCGGAATATCATCCGATTATTTTACATTCCGTAAATGCAAGCAAGGGAAAACGAGCGAAACAACAACAAGCGGAAGAAAGATAAAGTACGTCCAAATTTGCGATGCGAGCACTCGCCGTTGCGCCGTAACCCCTTATCTGCGTTGGCATCTATTGTTTGGGTTTGTAGGACGCCAGTAAAACAATTTATGAGTTTGAGTCGCACAGTGGGATGTGAGGAAATAAAATATTTTTACAAATTATTACAGTAGTTACCTTAATAGACTTTCGGAAAATGGTAGTGATATTTTACAGTTTAATGGCACATAAAGTACATAATAGATAGTATAAAACAATACATGAATTTGAAGTTTGTAAGGTGTACTATCTAATAATTAACCTACGAAATACCACTGCCATTAGTGCCAGCATATAGCAGTAAAGTAAGTCAACACAACATTCCGTATTCCGTTCAGTTCAAATTGGCATTTCGTTTTCTCATTTTGTATACCGAATGGTAAAATAATCGAATTCCGAAAGTTCCGAATTTTGTACACCGAACAGTAAAATAATCGAATTCCGAAAAGTTCCGAAACGTTCCGAAATAATCGGAAACTTTCCGATTATTCATTCCGGATAGGTCCATCACTAGTTGGCGCACTCCAAGCTCCTTCAGGTATAGCTTGTATTATTTACGAGTATTAACGTTTAATGCGCAGTTTTATATATATACAGTGTGTTGCGTCGAATTATCGAACAGTTTTTGTAACGTCTCAGTCATTTAGCTTTCTTTGTGTACCTTTTTGTAATTATCAAACCGTTACAGTTGCCTTTCTGACATTTACAGTTCATTTACCGTCAGTTAATACAGAATGAATGTCAATTTATGTCAATAGTTATTTGCTAGTATCGTTTTACAGATTTAAGGTCAATTTATGTTAATAGTTTACGACATTGCGCAATTACCGAACTGCCGTATATATCTGTCAGAGTTACATGTACATTTTTATATTCATATGCAAATATTTTTGTATCAATACATGTCATGTTAATTTAAATGTGGTTTGCTTTGCTATCGTGCATACGATTTGTGTGTTTATATTTTTTTACAGTTGTAAAAGAAATTTGGCCAGTTGCCAAGTGGATTTTGAAAAGGTAGGTCTGCTATTGCTGAATCGGCTTGCTGTCCAGATTACTGCCAAGTTTAAAGTCAAAAGGTAGATTCATCTGCTTCCCTGTTCCTCAGTCAGTTTACCGTTGCCTTCGTGTTATCTCGTGTTGGACCACCTCTCGCTCCACTGTAGATTAACCGGCATTTCTTGTTACGGGCTAGGCAGCGGACCTATATGAGTTACTTTCGCGATTTTGAGAGATCGTACGCGCTAGTCGTTGAGCTTTTTCGTGGCTTTTCGTGTGAGCTGGCGCGCTGTAGTAAATGTCGTTTTAGACAGTAACAGATTATCTTAATATCATTCAACGGATCAACATTAACTAAAGAAGCAAGATTAACAAAATCTTTACACAACTTAAGCAAATCACAAAAATTACACTTATTTATATAGTACTGGTAAACATCTGTTAAATTAAAATCACCAATTATAATCGATTGAGAATTAAAAATAAAAGGTAATGCAATAATACTATCATAAATTAAGCAATAGTTTTCCGAATTAGTATTATATTATATATAATTATATACAACGTTAACATAAAAGAAATATAATTGTTGATGTAACTATTCGCAGTAATAACAATATTAGACCAAGTTGTTTGTTAATCAACTTATTATCAATAGAGTTAAAATATTTTATGGTCCTTTCGAAGTTATTTATATAATATAAAATGCTAAACCTACACATTATTATTTCACGTTTACCTCGTGTCATACGAACTATAATAAAAATAAATGGAGACATGACCACTAGCTGTGAAATAATAGCTATGAAACAACCACGCAGAACGCAAGAATTATAGATACTCCCTATACCTGTTCTTTATAACGAACATCCAAATGTATATGTATACCTAACAAAGTATTCTTGTGATTTCGTATGTAGATTATAAGGACCTTGTTTTTATTTTATTTTTTCATTGAATCTAATGTAGATGTGAAAAGGTATAAACCTTTTTATATGTACTCACAGCAACACTGGAACAAATGTATTTTACATGTACTACTCCAGCTTTTACGATTACATTATGATTTAATAATTTAATAAATCCTCTAAATTGTTATTTACTACACGGAGATTACATTTCTTTTAATATTACATCCGAGTGCCTTACATGGGAAATTTTTCAATAAAATCTGATGTACATAAAACCCGCAATCTACAAGCACGCGTAGTTTTCCCAAACGAGGAATATCTAAAGCAATATAGCGAAGTACGTTACTACTGACATATTAGAACCTTTCCGATTATATAGTGTTGCATGTTCCCAAAGCAAATCGTCTCTCTCTTATACTACAACATGCATTTTAATTAATGCCGTACGTACTGATAGCTTTAATTAACCCAGTTAAATTAACGCTGTAAAAGCATACATTTTATATGAAAATTACCTCAATATTTCCTTTCTAGTATGATATACCCGTAAACTGCGGTTGGTCAAGTAAAATTACATGTCCAGCTATATTTATATATAATTCTTCCATGTTATGCTTTCATTTCGACTATACTAGTGTATATATTAAAATATTTCTTTTACTGTGGTTATGATTACAGCCATTTTCAATTTTAAGTTTTCAAATTTTAATTTTAAAATTTAGTTACATCATCTTATAATCTTTATTTTTCAGAAAAATTATTTTAATAGCATTACTGAATGGAATTTCCGGCCTTTAATACCATTTAACTATAAAAAATGCCAATGGGTATTAGATGGAAAAGTTTCAGCAATTGAAGTTGTCGGTTTTATTATGTTAGTTGTACGAATATCTGGAATTTTGTCAATAAAAAGAGGGTTTCGTGTTTTAACACACATTGTAGTTATGCTTTTTCAGAAAATTCAACCCAGTTTCACTAATTCAAAGAGAAAATTAAGATCTATTTATGCAACTGGATCATCTATAGTAATATTCGAGAAGAAATTGCATCCCCGTCTTTGGGCTCCAGGAAAATACTGGTGAGAACTTAGAAGCTAAGTTATTTCTATCGTAAACCAGAAAACGAACATGAACATTTGTGCAGATCATATTGACTGTTATCATAGGCTTGGTGCGCAAACGGTTATTAAAAAACCTCTAGCAATTACAAAATTTGTTAGTTACAAATACCAGAATCTTGTGTGCAAAAGTTCAAAAACAAAAGACTTTGTAAACACTAATATTACAATAAAGGAGGATCTGTCCAGATACCGATTACAAGTTTTCAAGGCAGCTTCCACCAGCGTAGGCTTCAAATGTGTATGGACACTTGACAGAGTGATAAAAATTAAATCAAATAATACAATTTATTCGGTCACCAATCTAAAAGATTTGAAAGGTGTCGTGCACAAACACAACCACCTCATTTTTAAAATTGGTTTACCGTTTAATCTATGGTGTAGCTAACCATCTCATTGTCAAACGGTCAGTATGGGCTATCAGAAGTAGCAGTGCATAAATGTAATAGAATAGGACAAACTTATTTTATTTATATTGCTTGGATTTACTTAAACTTAGATTTGTGTTTTTCTAAATTTATATTTTAGTCTATTTTTGTATTAAACTATAGGGCCCTAATTAACAAACTCTCTTTTAATTTAATTTTTTTAGAATGGGTATTTGTCGTTTGAATGGTTTTGCTGTTGCACATATAAATGCACAATCGATAACAAGTAAATTTCACTTGCTCCGGGAGCATGTTTTGCAATACGAATATGATTTAATTACTGCAACGGAAACATTTTTGCATAACAATATACTTAGTAATATAATTGAAATTCCTGGTTACAATATAACACGGAAAGATGAAGCTACCTTTGGTGGTGGTATTGCATTGTATTCGAAATTATTCTAATTAAACAGGTTCAAGTTACAGATATTTTGGAATTTGAAGAATTATGGATTGTGTTCGTTGTTTACAAGCAAA
Source organism: Agriotes lineatus (assembly GCA_940337035.1). NCBI lineage: Eukaryota > Metazoa > Arthropoda > Insecta > Coleoptera > Elateridae > Agriotes > Agriotes lineatus. The sequence continues at coordinate 131,794 of CALNHX010003999.1, read as the reverse complement.
AATATTTACTAGGTACAATTTACTTGCCACATGGAAGCAGATATCGATCATTTATTGATCACTTTGAAGTAATAGGCTTTCTTCAGACGATAATGTATTATGAGTGGGTGACTTTAATATTGACCTTCTGGAACCTGATAGCACTGAATCTGAACATTATTTCTCTATGTTAGACAGCTTTGTGTTCACTCAATTAATTAAGGAACCTACTTGTATTACTTCCAAATCAGAAACACTCCTGATCATAGATGATTTTTGAGGCTTTCACGGTCATTGTCATTAAGTAACAAACGACTTCCGGGATTGGACCGTGTCATGATTGAGATCGAAGAACTCAACGTTTCGCCCACTTTCGTAAGGGGCTTCATCAGGAGGAAAAAAGCAAAACAGCACGGTAACTCAACGTGTTAACCACGCCAGAGGCGAAACTCTTTGCAAGGGAAGGGACAGAAGAGCACGGTAACTCAACGTGTGAACCACGTCAGAGGCGAAACTCGACTGACTATCGGAAGAAGAAAGGCGAGAATTTATAGGCAAGCGCCGTCGAGATTCAGCAAATGCCGCGGTTCAGTGGCGCCACGGAATATATTGGTAATTCCGATATTATTGCTGGATCCGATACTAAAACATCTCAGTGCTTTTTCGGACCATGAACTTGTTTATTGTAACCTATTATTAAAAACATCAAAACCGCAGCCTAAAACATACACATTTAGAAATTTTTCAAAATTTGACTTTGATAATTTTCAAAATGATATCCAAGCTTTTAATTGGTGTAACATTTAGAAGTGAAATAGTGTCAATGATAAGGTGAATTGCTTAAATGAGAACTTGATACATGCATTATTATAACATTTTTGCCCCTTAAAAGACATCAACTTTTCGAAATCCAAAAGCTCCTTGGCTAATAAACATTGTCAAATACAAAATAGTTAAAACATATCGTAAACTAGAGCAGTAGAATTATTACAAAACACTTTGGAATTTAACCACTCTTGTGAAAAAAGACATACCATACAACTTTTTGGAAAGATTTATACCATTGTCTTTACCATCAATATGCTGATGACACTCGAGTGTATCTATCACTCAAACCAGCTGATGTCCGTACTACCTGTACCGTGATCAGTATGGAGTTGAACAAAATGGTTGATTTGGCAGCTTTACATTCGCTCAGTATCAACCCATCAAAATCTGCTATTCTTGTACTTGGTTGCGTTAACCACATAAATGAATGTTACAAGCAATTCAAATTAAAATTAAAGATATGCCAATTTTATATAAAAATTCAGCCAAGAATTTGGGAGTTATACTTGATAAAGACTTAAGATTTCGTGAACGCCTAAGTGCTTGCCTACGTAAAGCTAATTGTAATTTGAAATTGCTGTAAAGTAACAGGCAAGCACCAAGTGGTAATATAAAAAGGCTATTATGTGACTTGCTACTTCTTTCGCATTTTAATTTCTTTATGGGTTCTGTATAGACAAAGCACATAAAAAAATAGTTAGTCCAAAACTCTTGTTTGCGATTAATCCACGGCATACCGAGACGAGATCATATTACATATAAAATTAAATAAACAAACTGGCTAGACATGCTGTCTTCTTTCATGAGATTATCTTGTTAGAGTCACCTCCATGTCTCTGCAATAAAATAAGTTTTCGAAATGATATTCATAATCTCAATCTTCGTCATAGAGGTTTCCATTCCACTACATCGTACTAAACTCTTTAAACGATCTTTTACATACAACATGTCTAAAATATACAATGGATTACCTACTGCCTTTAAAACGACTTTCTTGTACATTTTTAAAAATTATTTTTACTTATTTAGAAAATCAAGTGTTTCGAAATTGTCAAAATCCTAAAACTGCCTTTTTTCGGAAATTAAGTAAGATTTCAATGAGATTTTTTTAGAGTGTGTTATCTCAGAACAATCTCAAGGCCAAAAATACCTATTTTTTGTAACTTTAGCTAAATTTAATTTTTCAGTATTTTAAATATTTTTCAAAATTTCACATACCAAGACTTAATATTAAAATTCAAATTTTTTATGTGAAGACTTTAAAGATTTATAATTGGAAAAAATAATATAAAATGTTAATTACTTCTTTAGATTTTTTATTATTTACCGAAAAGTAGTATGTTTGCATAATTTTTAAGTTTTTTATGCAAGGCGCTTTCTTAGGAGAAATATTTTTCAATTCTAATTAATATCTATTTAAATTACTTCTAGAAACTTGTGTCCTCTTGTCTCACACCTCTATTGATTTGGATTTTGTTGGTTTTTTATTAGAGTGTTACTTGGAATGACGCTTTTTTGTAAATGTTTTGGATAAAGGTTGTGTATCTATTATCTATTCGGCCGTTAGTTAGAGCATATAGGACTGACCAGGTTTCAATCGAGTCGAAAACCTTTTCATAATCGACTAAGGCTATCCATAGAGGGATGTTATATTCCTTAGATTATTCTATTAACGTTCTTACTACTTGAAGATGGTCTAGGGTGTTGACACCTTTCCTGAAACCAGCCTGTTCTCGTTGTCTAGTTTTGTTATTAGTCTTTCTATTATTATTTTGGTGAATAACTTATGTAGTGTTGATAACAGGCTTATTGGCCTGTAATTATCTAGTTTTGTTTTGTCTCCTTTCTTATATAGTAGGATCATATTTTCATTATCCCAGTCTGCCGGGGTATCTATATTCTCTAGACATTTGTTAAATAAGCATTCTGACATTTCCAGGACTGGTTCTCCTCCTAGTTATAACATTTCATTTAATTCCATCTTCTCCTTTGATTGTAAATAATACTATATTGCTATTACGTATCGAATAAACAATTATTATTCTTCACAATTAATGGGAATTTAACCCTTAACGTGACTATTTATCGCAGATTATCAATTCAAGTTATTTTTTACTACTTCATATGTAAACAATAACTCTAGTTGCCCTTTATAACACCACCAGTTAAAAACATACAACTGTTAGATCACATGATACCCACTGGATATCTGGATATTATTATTAAATTAAATTCATCATTCATACGATATTTTGCATTACATGCGCTGGCCAGACGTGTTGGCAAGTTGGTTGGATGGGATGTATGAATGGATAAGATGTGTTTAGGGCAAAATTTGGGATAAGGACACAGCTCTTTTCTGGTATTTTAGGAGTGGAGAGGAGGCTCTCGAGGGCTGGGTCGCTTTCCTGAGGTAGATCTGTCCTCTACCGAGATCGCGGAGGATTATCTACCTAATTAACCAGAACTGTCCTGGTAATGACTTGCAAATTCTACAAGTAGCTCGAAACTATAGCTATGCAAATAGATAGTTCTTAAAAGTGAAATAACACAAAGTCACTATTAGTTACATACTAGCAGTCCAGTGAAACAAATGTCTCATTTAACGCGCCTTCAAATCTCGATCGGTTAGGCAACCACCCAGACCTGGAAGGTGTCAAAGTGGTTGCCTACCGATCGAGGATTTAAGGCGCAGAGGGTCGCAGCTACGTTTGGCGGCCGAACCAGTTTTTATTTAATACGCGTTCTATTTGAAAAACGGTCTTTTTGTGATTTCTCGAAAACCGGAAGTGTCACGTGACTGAAATTCGGTTCCTGACCTGACATGACCATTCCAAACATATAACTTTAATAACTTTTTTCTCTATCTCTTACGGTTTGGCTGCTGAAACAGCGTCCCGGACAAAACAGCGTCCCGGACAAAACAGCGTCCCAGACAGACACGTCTATTAGTTAAAGGATTTGGGAAGCAAAAACATCATGATTAGTTTAAGATATTTATTGCAAAAAAGTGTAATTATTTTTCGTCTGAAAATCGCAAAATACCTTTGTCCGGTACATCGTGTTTTGTTTTGCTTGCATGCACTATCAGGAACATAAATTATTCGGCCAATGGAAGCAAAAATGGTTAAGCACATCAACTTAATAATTAAGATCGGCGTGTACTTACTGACATCACTTATATTGATGTTTTTGTCAAATTCTCGCATAAATGCTACAGCTGCAGTTTCAGGTAATCCTTAAGTTAAAATAGATTACTATACATTAGTTGATGCTACACAATAATTGATTTTGTATGGACAGTGAATTCGTCCATCTCTAAGTTTGGAATTTAATAACAATTTTTGAGCAGACAAATTAGTTGTCTACTGTATTATACATAATATACAATATGTCCCTGTAGAAAGTTCAGGTGATTTGACTAATAATATTACAACACTTTATTGAACTTATTTCATGAAACAAAAACACAACTTGTCACAATAATAATATTTTAGGACAGACCGAAAATTTTACCAACTTAACATACTAGGGAAATAATACATAACTTAATTCGTGCCAACTTATTTATGGTGGTAATTCAAAAACATTTAAATATTAAACACTATTTTAACACTCCCTCTTGTTAATATTCAGGTTTCTTCTGAGCGTCTCAAATCTTGTGTTGTTTAGTGGTTTTGTGAATATGTCAGCAAGTTGTTCTTCGTTTCAATATAACCAACTTTAAACTCATTTTATAATTTTTCTTCAAGGAAACGAAATCGAACATCCATATGTTTAGTTCTCTTCTGTGAAGTTTCTTCTTTAAGCATCTTTATTTCGCGCTCCTGTTGTCAACTTTTAATAAATAAGGTTTTTGACATATTTCTAGTTCTTCTCCCAAACGAGTTACAATTATCATTTCCTTAATTGCTTCGATTGCTGCCACGTATTCAGCTTGTGCGGTGGAGAGTGCAACATTTTTGAGTATCAACTTATCGGTGTGCTATTGTACGTCAAAACAAATCCAGGTGTTGATTTTCTGGTTTCCACATCTCCAGCGAAGTCTGCATCACTGTATCCATTGCTCCCTCTAAATCTTCATCAAATACTAAACCATAGTCTTGAGTTCCTTTTAGGTATCTGAGTATTCGTTTAACCATTTCCCAGTGACTTTTTGAAGGATTTTCCATGTGTCTGCTCAACAAATTTGTTGCAAACGCAATGTCCGGTCTGCTCACCGATCCTAAAATAGTAGACTTCCTATTGCTTCTCTATAGGGTACTCTTGTTGGTGTATCATTTAGATTTTCTAGACTTTGGTTGGTCCTGGTGTTGAAACTGGCTTACTTTTTTTCATGTTAAATTTTTCTACAACTTTTTTAATATACTTTTCACTTTTCTTGTTTTATGAATAATTTTCCAGTATATTCCTGTCTGATTTCCATGCCTAAGTAGTTCTGAACTGGTTCCTGCTTCATATCAAAATTTTTGTTCAAATGCTCTAAAAAATGTTCAATTTCTTTTTCGTCACTTGATGCTATTAACCCGTCAACGACATATATCACTAAAATAAGTTTTATTTCATTGTTTTTGAAACACACACAAGAATCATTTCTTGATTGTTTCAAACCAAATTCTTGTAAAACATTTACAAATTTCATATTCCAATTTCTGGGTGCTTGTTTTAGACCATAGATTCCTTTGTTTAGACGACACACTATTTCTGTTCCATCTTCGAATCCAGGAGGCTGTACCATATAGATTTCCTCTTGCAGATCGCCATTTAAAAAGGCAGTCCTAACATCAAATTGTGCAAATTTCATTCTGTTTGTGGCGACAACTCTAAGTATTGTAGCATACCACCGTTTGATGTTGTAAATTTTCCACAGCTGTAGTGGTAGGGGCAGAAAGGGCAAAATAGATAAAAGAGGTGGTCGAAGCCCTCGAAGGCGAGAAGGTAGCGGCCCGTCTCAAGGCCGGTACCTAGTTGGCAATATTGTAAAAAGTCTGTGAATGAATGTGCTGTGCGAATAAGAATCAAAAGTGCAAAGTGCTTCGAATAAATAAATTGTGTCTTCGCCATCGCTGGGGAAGCTACCCTGGCACACACCTGAAAAAAGCAGACATCTGCCAGCCGAGGAGGTTCTGTTCGCCCGAATCAAGTTCCTGAGGAATTCGAGGGAGGATCCTCGAATCTCGTTGCCTGAAGGACGCCGCGCCGCGCCGTTCGAACCATTAGAGATTAGAAGGTGCAGAAATCTAGGTTGGCTGCTTGCAAGCTGCATAGTTTAAGTGGGTATTTTTTAATATTAATAAATTGTCTGTTGAATTTATGTGTTTTTTATTTAATCACTAACAGCATCAGGTAAAGCACAAACTTACCCTAAACTATCAGCAAAACGATATGTTACAGTATTAATCTAATGGATTTAAACTGTGCCACGGGGCTGTAAGTTTCCATATAATCGAGACCATATTTTTGATTACATCCCTTGGCCACTAAACAAGCCTTGTTTAAATTATTTATTTGGTTTTAGTTTGAATACCCACTTGTTGTTTATTGCTTTCTTGTCTTGTGGTAGATCGGTTAACTCCCAAGTTTCATTTTCCTTTAAAGCACTAAGCTCCTCTTCTATAGCTTTTCTCTACTTCGTTTGTTTTACTGCTTCACTGTAGTCTAAATCTTCATCTAAAGTTATAATTGCAAAGTCTTAAAATCGACTTAACTGTTTAATTTTACTTCGATTTCTAAGTCTCACTCCTCCAAATTCTTTCTCCACGATTTCATTTCTGTCTCTTATTGCATCAGCTTCATCTGGTATTGTTTCAATTTTTACCACTTCTTCAGTATTTTTTACTTGTTCTGTTAGTGTAGAATTCTCATTTGTCTTCATCTCTATTACAGCACTTTTCTGGTTAGTTTTCTTGAACACCACATCACGACAGAGATCAATTTTATTATCTTTTGGGAAATATATTCTGTATCCTTTTGGTTCATCAGAGTATCCTACAAATATTCCTTGTCGACACCTTGCATCCCATTTCTTACGCTTTTCTTTTGGGATATGTGATATGTCCCAAAAATTTCAAGCTTTTCAATGCTACTAGGTTTCTTGTTGAAGTATAATTCAAATGGTGTTTGGTCAGGTACAGAGCTTGTTCTCGTTCGATTAAGGACATACACAACAGTGTTTGTTGCCTCTGCCTATAATTTCTTCTCAAGGTTTTGTCCATGCAGTAGTGTTCTTGCAGCTTCAACCACTGTCCTGTTTTCCCTTTCTGCAGATCCATTTTGCTATGTTATATTCATATTGCATAACAGTAATTATTTCTCACGATCCCATTAACGCCACAATCATAATCTGTAAAATAGTAGTTATTGCTTACGCCCTCCTTAACGCCGTAGTCATATGTGTAAGGCAGTAATTTTCTTTTTTTGTACACTCATTCATGCCAATAAGTGGACTTTGTACTAAGCAATGCCAGTCGGCACATTTCATGTACTAGTGACTGTACTGAACGATATTTTCTTGTGTCAGACCAATAGACCGGTTTGTTAAATGCTACCTTGTGTTTTCCTTGCGTGTGTTGCATACCGATTTTCAAATTAAGCAGTCTTCCTTGAGCATACATCTTCTTCTTAACGACAACGTCTAGCGCCCGCTAGAATTCCTAATTTACATTATTTATAAACTCTTCACTCTACTGAGATATTTTATGAAATTCTCAGGATTGTAAAGTGTCGGGTTAGCGTGAGATCGCCCGGCCCCCCACTCCGGCTCTGGAAAATGTGAATGCTTTCAAACAAGACCGCCGCGACTTCGTTTCGAAAATTATCACGACCGATTAAACCCGAGTACATCACTGAGACACTCCAACGAAACAAGAGTCCATGCAGTGGGTGCATAAACGATCTCCACCACCAAAAAATTCGAAAACGCAATGTTCACCGGGGAAATTGATCGAAACAGATTTCGGGACTGCGAAGGGTTTCTGTTGGTTAAGTAGATGACGAAGGGCACTACAATTACCGGTGATGTTTATAAAGAGGCCATTAAAAATCGTAAAGCTGCCATCCGAATAAAAAGACCTCAACATTTTGTTGAAGAAACCAGATACTGCTGCATGACAATTGCAAGGTGCATAACGCACAGGAAGTTATCGAGTAATGTGGTTTCCAGAAGTTAAGACAACCACCCTGTAGTCCAGATCTAGCTCCCTGGGATTATTATCTTTTCCCTAAGTTGAAAAAAAAACACTACGAGGACAGAGACTTTCTTCTGATGATGACCTAAAATCTGCTATTAATGACTATTTTGAAAAGTTAACGCAAGAGTTTTTTTATGAAGAAATTTCGATACTGCAAAAATGTTGGAATAGTATATAGATGTTGAAGGAACATATATTAATTTCTTTTCATTACTCGCGTTCTTTTATTTCATGCTTAGGTAGATTACATAAAAATTTTCCCTCGAATGTTAGTAGTATTTAGCAAACGAAAATTATTCTGACGCAGTAAAAGTGTTATTACGTCAGTTTTGGGAAAGCTCAAACAGTGTTAGTAACCAAAGTAAGGTTCAGCATTAATATAATTGTAAAATTCCAATAATTGACCTAGTGAAGCGAGGTCTCTAGAAGCGACTGCGACTGGGCGCAAATTCATTTCCATCTATAAATGTTCCACACATACGAACGAATTATCATAAAAATTTGCTTTAAACATGTATTTGAAAAACAAATGAATAGCATAACGTCCCCTTAACAACTAAAACCTAGTGACGCGATCATAACATTACCAAACGGTAGCAATAAAATGTTGATAAGTTAACAAATATGTTGCATGCTACAAAAACTAAAATTAACACAAATGTAGCAACTAAGCTGTATGCCAATGTTTGTCAAAAGCAATTTTGTAGTTAAACTGAGTAGGCGGATATATGAAGTGCTTAATATTTTATGGGTAGGAAAGCGCAACGCAAGAGTGACGTTAGCAATGCTAATGATAAATACCTCAACGGAATGAAAAGGTTAAAAGCGACATTAAACGAAAATAATATTTGTACATTTTGTGGTAGAATAATGCGGAGTAAGGTTAACAACCGCAAACAAACTGTAGCTTTGCAAATTCTAAACTCTAATGACGTAGTTTGACTAATATTAAAAGAACTGAACTTCAATTACATTGTATCGATATTGTTTTACACAACGTGTTGACCAGGAACCGTCTTTTTAAAACAGTTAGAATAGAATAGTTATAAAGATGCAATTGTTGGTAGTTTTATAGCATGTGTTCAAAAAGAAATTTCATAAGGGTTGGCATTGGAAAGCAAAACAGTAGACTTTAGAAACAACAAACTTTAGAATTTCTATATCAGATTATAATATAAACTTATGACAAGAACACTAAGAACAGTTAATGAATTTTAAAGCTTGCTGTTTACATCACTTTTAGTTTCCATGGCCAACTCCTATGTAATTTATTTTTGAACACACGGTATTTAATTTTTTATTAGATAAATATGTAATTTAGTATACATTGTTCCAAAACAACTTAACTTACTCCATAACAACATACTGCCTTGTACATTTATATTTTACAGAATTTAATAAAAACTTCCTCTCTGCTTCACATATGAAAGTTAGCTGAAAACATAATTTATATTAACTTTTCTGTCTTTCCTTATTTGGATGATGTGTACTTATACGTAATATTTATTTCCGGTTATGAGTCAAACGTGTGAGTTTTTCTTAAATTGCGAAATCTTGGCGATTTTTTAAAAACATGAAAGAAAGCTTGAAAAGGTTAGAAAAGAAAAGGATTATAAATAATATTTTAATGGTAGACTTGAAAATAGATACAGATAACAGAACTAATCGAAAAAACGTTATTAAAAAGCACTTAAAGATACAAATACCGGATGGAAATAATATTACACGTTCAAAAACGTGCAAGATGCAGTTAAAACATTGTCAAGACAAGCCAAAGATAATGTGTTACCTCACGAAAAACTTTTAACGACATAAAGGGGAAATCTACCTCGAATACGCGGCCCTAAGTCCGTTACGGTGTACGGTAACAAAAGATTGCTCCGGCTAGAACTCAGTCGAGAGGACGGGTTCTTAACGATCTTTGAAATTAGGGCTGCACTCCGGTAAGCGAGGTAAAAGATGTTAAATATTAAAGAGCCACCACATTCGACCTAGATCGGGAAAACAAAATCAGCAGTACAGGTGAACACACTCTGAACGTGGAAGTAAGTGCTCTACCTTTCTACTTCTAGCTTGGCATATCTTGAGGCGGCGACTCCAACAGCTTAATTAAACCTACCTTTAGTTGTATTCACTTGCATCTGAACTGCTGTACATTGAAACAAAACACAAATATTCCTGCAATCACCAATGAGACACATACGTAATTAACAACAAACTCTTTGAAATAGTAAAATATAGGAGACAACGAACGTTACAATAATTACTTATTACGGTCGAAAATATGCGAAAAGGTTGGTCAGGTTAAAGATGCAATGTTTAAACTAAACACAAGTGACAAAGACGACAACAATAGACATGGCTACATTCAAAACAGTAGTAACTTTAAACATTGTACAAAGGAACTACGTTACGTAAACAAAATTAGTACAATTACTCCATATCCAGTAGTGGTCCAACAACTGTTACTTGTTCTTCAGCTGTAAAGTTCTGCAAGTTTGCTGTCCTACTGCCTTACTCGTATAATTTCCTTTAAGCGTTTCAATTGTTCGGCTAAAGAGGTTGTGTACCTTTTAAAGAAGTTGAGTTTAATTGTGTACTTTTTGAAGAAGCTGAGTTTAATTGTGTGCCTTTTGAAGAAGTCAAAATCAGTTGTGTGCTTTCTGAAGCCGTTGTGTGTACCCTTTTTGCCGATGTGTTAGCAATTCAGGGGATGTTAGGAAATTATAACATCCGTAGAATTCATCTTGAAAACTTTTACAGGCCTCAATTTATGTGTTTAACTGCAAAATCGTCATCGACGTCTTCCATCATCCTCTGGGGAATTAATAACCTTCGCCCCCTTAGCAAATATCAGCATTCCCGTCTTTGCAACTTTGTTTTTGCATTCAGTTGAATTATTTGCGCAGTTATTGAGCTCGCCCGGCTGGCAGTCCCGATAGACAGCAATTAGCAGCTCCTGGACTATCAATACAGATACTGTGTTCTGATATTATAATAAATTATAAAAAATTTAGTGCTGCGGCATTTTGAACCTTGTGTGACGTAATACGACAATTTAAAACATGTTCGCGTAACCTATATTTGGGACAGGAATAACAGCCGCTTTTTTCAAACATGCGTGGCCAATTCACAACGGTCACATTTGAATAGAATTCGTTAGATTTTTGTTGCTTGTTCACCATAGTGATTTAACCTTGTTTATGTCATATTGTTTCGATGTCCAGTAATTTAAGACTACTAACCCTTTTCATATGATCTAATGTTGGTGAAAGTATTTTGTCTTTATTTTTCAATTCTAAATTAGTCGGGAGTTATTATTTCATAGATATTGTAATAGTATACTGCCCACAGCAATTCTGATTGCCTAGTAAACAAAATGAATACGGTCAAAATGAGCACAGAGTGGAATATTTTATTTATTGCAAGATGATGAGTACTTTACATTAATAAATGCACTTGATGTGAGCAGCAGTAACTAATAATTTGAGGGATAAAAATTAGCATAAGATAAGGAAGGTTTCAGAAGGGTTGCGTTCAGAGTTTCAAAAATGATAAATGTTCGGAAGGGCCAATGCCAATTTGTAACTGCCGGATTAGAGCTTATTAATGTCAAACATAATGTGAATAAAATGATACAGAATGATTTGTTAAATACAGAAATTGTATGACCGTTATGTATTAAAAGTTTATAAGCCAACAAACGGCAAAAAAAGAAATGAAACAAGCTTAAATTTTATATATTAGGGGCAAATCAAGCTCCACATTGATTGTATAAAATTGTAAATAAAAAGTCGTTTGTGAAGCCAGTTTATGTGTAAAGTTATTCACCAAGTTGCCGCGCATTTGTGGGAGTAATCTTCCCAAGTGTAGGAGCCCCCAATATAGTGCAATTATGCTAGAAAGTTTCCACCTGGTGCGTCATTAAGTGCGACCCAACTGCATGAACGATTTGGAGGCAGTTCCAGATATCGGAAGGCAGATCTTTTTGTGCTAGATGGAGAGGAGGCTGACAGCTATCCCTGGGTAGAAGAAGTAGAACCAGCAAGCCATTTCCAAGCCAGTATTTGCAGTGGCGTATGTCCAGTGTGCCAACCAATAGCGGAGCACCTCTTCAACAAAATAGGATTCCATAAAAACTAGGAGCCGCAGCCTCATACAAATTAAGGTTTGTCAAGAAGAGACCTTTGCCGAAAAGTTCAACGTGTTTCCAGAGTCCCAGGTTTATTGAGCTTCGAGTAATTTAGCTAGCGTTCCTAAAAAGCGAGAGTTGGCTCGGAATTTGCAGTTTTCGCCGAAAATTGTACAAAAGCTAATCAAGTGTGGGTTTACGTCACACTAGAGACAAAACGAGGTTATCCGTTGCTTCGTTACAGAATTAATCGTATTCACCTGATGCATTCTTGTCATTTTGGTGTTTAAAATTCAATTTTACACTATTTTTGCACTGACGAATCATCTTGTTTACCTCACTAAATTTAAAGGTTATTTAATTGTCAGTTGGGAACAGTACATTTGCCCTAATATCAGAAAGTAATTGTCATACAACAAATTACTTGTCATAGAAATTTTGCCACTTATTTTATGAACCAACCCTTTGAGTTAAGAATTGTTTCATGTTCGCCGGAGCTAAGCCCTAAGTTATTGCAAGTAAATAAAATAATGAAAGAGCAATAAACCATTTATTTTTAGTAATTATTATTACATTTTTTTAATTTGCCCCGAGTTTGACAGGCAATTATCAACTCAAACTTTCATTTCAATATAAATAAAGCATTACAGTAAATCAGAATTGTATTCGACTATTTAACAAAAAATGCTTTATTTCTGTGAAAATTAGTTCACGAGCCGTAACCAAGACAACAACAAAAATTTCTTGAAAATTTTTTGTAGGTAATCCAACCTAACTGTGAGGGTTTGTGTCGTTACGATTTTCTTACCGAATCTGCATTCGAGCATTAATTCATATCCGGAAATTAGTTTTCGTGCACTCAAAAAATTTCCGGAAAGAATTAATGCTCTTATGAGATTATATGTGACAATTTTTGTAGCCTAGAAACTGATTTCTGTTTCCGGTCGTGGAAATTGATTTTTAAATGTTGCTGTACCAATAAATAGCAGTGAAACGAGCATACGCAAATTAAAGCGATTCTTCCGCTATCCTCGTTTGAATGATTCCAATTTCGACTGGAGTAATGATAAACAAATCAGTACTGGCGACCGTCAACGCGCCTCTGAAAACATTCCAAATTCCATTTTTCATGTCGCGTTGCATAACTTTTAGGTCGTGGCTCAGTCGTATCGATCCTGAAACTTCGGAAATTTCATTCAATTGTGTAAGTTAGTGCTCAGCCGAGCGTTTGCGCCATTACAGTATCAACTCCTGATTTAATTATTGGGTATTTATTATCGCCCATTTCATCAAAAATCGAATCGATATAATAACCACTTCTACGTTGCTAACTTAACCTACTGATTGTTTTTTATTATGGGGACTAAAAATTACCATGAATGTTTTGTTCAACTGGCACTTAATACGAGTAGTTATTTACGATACAAGTGTGTAAAGCTAGGCTTTAGTCACGAGATAGAATCTAGAAGACACGGTAAATATAAAAAATATTTTTAATGTAAATTCGGATTACTAGCAACTGCGCTTAATTTTGTATGGTTAAAAATTTAAAGACGTTACTACTGACAACGTGACTAATGAAACCATGTTATTGAACGGTCGTTTTCCAAACTTAAAACTGCCGACTAAAAGTCAATTTTACACACTGTCGTAGATAAATAGTTATTTACCTAACAAGTTCGGGAAGGTAATTTTCCCGAATGAGCACTTTGTTTGCAGCGCTACCGAAGGGAGTGCTGGATGTAGTGCGAATTCGAGAAAATGCTTCCCAAAAGAGTTAGGTACAATGTTTTTTGTAACGTATAATTGAAAATATTCTAAAAAATAAAAAATATATTATTATTTAGTGTTTTACTACTTTACCGAGTTGACACCACAAATCACTAAACTTTTATACATACCTTACGCACATGTTAACTTTTGCCGTAGATAAACACACTAAAGTGTAAGGTACCGCCATCAGTGATTTTTTTTATATCTATCCTTGTCGCACAATTGCCCTAGTTTTTGTTGGAAAGTAAAAAGCACTGCAGTGCGGAAAAAGTAACTTTCGGCGCATCGGGAATGACCGGAAAATATGAATTTTGAAGTCATGAGTACAAAAATATAATTTTCCTAACTTAAACTACCAAGTCAATTTTTTTAAAGCTTATTTCTCGTGTAATGACAAAAAATAGGTTTAATCATTTGACTTGTGCTAGCAATAAAAGCAATCATTCTCTTTTTTAATTAATTGTTGCAAATTAGAATTAGTACACACAACTATAGTTATTTGTTTCATTAGTACAAAAAATGCATGATTTCGGGACAAGTAAGACAGATACACTACCATTGAAAGAACTACTTTGCCGTGCAATTTATTAATCAGAAAGTTGCACTTTGCGGTATTCGTACGGCAAAGTGGTATTTTGCGGTATTCGTACGGCAAAGTGCTACTTTGCCGTACGTTTCCTTAGTTACAACACATATAAAACGTTACGTACATAATAACATTACTCTACTTATTTGCTGTATACGAGGATAAATTTAGTATTCCGTTTTGTATGCTAGTGTACGAAAAAATATTGTAGGAAACTCGTATGAAAGTGGCTTTTCCATACTCGTCTCGAAATTCCGGACTCGGCCTAACGGCCTCTTCCGGAAACTTCTCACTCGTACTGAAAAGCTCCACTTTCTATACTTGTAACGTAAATTACTATTCTCCAACTACTCGTAAATTCGGTAATATGACTTATTATTTAGAATCAAACATTTTAGGTTATAATGTAAAACTGTCATGGCACAAATAAACTATCACTATACGGGGAAATTAAACAACAACGACGGCGATTGCCGAATATTGACGAAGCGTTTGCTTTTTATTTAAAATTTGCCATGTAAAACCCTATCTTGCGTCCATTTTTGTACCTACTAGTGCAAATATGAATCGAAAAGTGTACAGTTGCCAAGGTAATTATTGGTGAACATCCCGAAATTACTTTTTATACAAAATTATTCGACAATATGGCGTCTTATTCGTGTGGTTGGAGAAAAACACTTTATATATGTAATCGTCGAATTAATTGAATTTACTTATGCCTAGTTACTATACTATGTTGCTTGGAAAGCACAAGCACATAGCTTTACACCTCCCAGGTGCTTATTTGGGTTGCCTGCTAGTGATATTTCTTATCAAATGTTTGTTTCTCAGAATAAAAGCAACTAGATGACATATGTTTCCAAGGAAGCACAGCGCAGTCACTTAGATTTTTTTGGCTAAATCACATGAGAACAAAAATTACAAAAGAAAAAATATACAAACGAATATCTCATAATGCAAAAACCGTCTAATCTGCGAAGTGACACCCATCTTTGATCCACTTGCAGTTCGCCGATACTAACTAATATCATCTCAAAAGACGGCTTGCACTAGTTGTGGTCGTACCTGATATCATCCAAATCGATTCAAACGTTTTATTGTTATAAGCAAATTCAAACATAACCTGAAAACTTGAAGAGGCCCTATTTCGGTAACTACTAATCAGAGGTAAAAACCCTATTGCCAGTGAATTCCCGTTTACGATGTGTGACAAACCTAAAGGGTGCTCACTAGCTCACCGAGATTGGGGCGGAGGCTCTCTGGCGATTTTCGAATTTTTTTACTTGCGTATTAATTTAAGGTGCTACCATGATCAGTCTTCAGCCGATGTTGTAATAATCGTTTTAAGCCAGCGATAAAGAGGTATAAATTTCTTCACACACAAACCCGGAAAGCTAACATGAGGCGTGTGGCAGAGGCTAGCAGCGGGCGGTTCTTAGTTTTCTTGAGATGCGATATAGTTACAGGGCTCTAACTAGAGGGAAAACTATGTACTTTGATAGTCATACTAACAGCATGAAACAGTGCTATGAATAAAATAATAACTAGACATTTCTGGTTATTGCAAACTAACCATTCTACACGAACACTGAAGGAACAATGTCGAGTAGAAACAAAGCAAAAGAAAAAAAAGTAGACACAACCGAACTGAACTATAACATTTTCTACAGCGACGATGGTCAGGTCACCTAAAAATTGCAAAAGTTAATTTGTCCAATTTTAATTAAATACTAGGCATACTGGAGAGCATCCAAAAATTAATGGTAAAATCGCATAAGAATTCGGATAAAAACAACTATGAAAAAATGATTTTCGTTTTGAGTTGATTTTAGCAAAGAAGTTGTTAAGCATGCCGAGTTATGCATATTTGGCTCTACACGGTAGGACTATTAGCTTAAAAGAAGCTGCTAGCATCGTGATATAACCACTGCAGAAATGTCAAAACTCAAAACTCAAGAAAACTTCAATTTGTTCTATTTGCTAGTGATTCAAACAATGAATCTGGTTCAAAACGAAAAAAAGGGTTCTTTCATCTGTGAATAATGACTTTGTTGTGATAGAAGTTTCGAAGCCATTGATGTTATACTGATCGAGTTAGAGATCGATTTAAACAAAATGATGAAATAATTGAAGCTGTCTCGACTATGAAAGAATTTTATTTTGAAACATCGGGTTGCATCCCCAGTGAAAAAGAACTATTCAAGCACAATCTTGATTTATACATTTCTGGTTGTATATACTTTGTGAATTTTATTTTAAGTTTAGGTTTCTGTGACCTGTAATAGTTGTAAATAAATCAACTTATTTTTATTATCCGTCTAATTAATCAGGTAATCTCAAACCCTGACTTTTGAGCTGCACAGAAAGAGCAATTGCAACCGAAAGAAATAGACTTAGAAACCTCATTATATTGCCGAGTTGCAGCTACCGTCTCGTTTCTCCGATCCCAAAGCTGTGTCAAAGATATTCGACGTACACCCTGGTGTTCTCACCGCTCAACATTTCGCCTGGCTCCGACGTCAGCTGTCTGCTTCCTTTTTGCTATGTACCGTCGACTTGATTGCATTTAAGCTACGTCACTGTATAATGCGAGATTAATAATTTGCCATTCGTATTATCGCGCTATTTAAGTTGTATGTGTGAAAATAATTTATGTACCGACCGCTTAACAGACCCAAGTTTTGAGCCCATCCGTTCTGAGTGCTCTAATCGCTATGTAAAACCGTGGTTGACTTGCCGACAGGCCATCAATACTATCTTCTTTAGCCTGTAACTTACAGTAACATCACGTGTTTTGATACAATTGTTAAGGAGAATGTGATACCGAATTGTAATCAGATTGTGTGTGTTTACTATAGCAGTATTAGATTATATCCTGTTTGATTTCTTGTAAAGCGAAATGCAGTTCGCGTTGTTAGGAAAGTGAGAGAGCTTATTCCAGAGAAAGTTAAGCAAGGTATAATACAATTGTTGGAACTGTTTGGAAATCTTGGCGCGGGAATTACCAGAATTAAATAAATTGACAATAGCTTTACCACGTACTATTTTTACAAAAAGAATACAAACACCAGACTGTCAATATGTTATTAAACAACAAACAGCTTGTTGCTACGGTGAACGAAATTATATTTTGATAGTTTAGGCCAAATGAAATGAATCGGTAATTTATTTTCAAGTTTGTGTTTTCCGACTATTTTTTGTAATTTGTTATTGCTAAACCTATTTAAAATATTGTTAAACACTCCTACAACTATGATGTAAGAATATTGACCAAAAAGGTTTTCTTCTATGCCTACAAAATAAAGATACCTGAAAAATCTTAACTGGGCCAAATGACGTGATTCTGGGCGCGTATATGTTCAGCTTCTGAATAATTACAAATAATGAAACATGTAAGCCATATTTTTCATTTTAACCCATCCCCAATATGTACTCCAAAGTATTCACGTTAAAATCGTGTATATCACAGGTTTTTTCGTTTACGTTCACAATGATTACACACTGTTTCTAATTAATTTGACCCGTAGTCCTTAGTATTATTCTACTTCAAGTTTTCATTTCCGTCATCTACTACAGAACGACCTTCCACTTCCTTCAACTGAAATTTAATTAACTTTCTAAGTGTCTCCTCCAGCAAAGTTCGATTTCCAAGTATTTCTTTTATATAGTGTAACTGAAGTAATGTTAACGAATTATTACATTTTTTAGAAAGTACAATATTTCGATTAGTGCAGATTTAAAATTACAAAAGTAACAAAAGTTTCAATTTTCAGATATCTTACATTAGGTACATTTAGACTACCTCGTAGAAAGAAAAGTGTTTATAATAGTTTTTTCAATCCTTAGTTCAGATTTTGCACGATACTATATAGGTATCGTTTTAGCTTACAAATGTTATTTTAATATTAAACTAGTAGTCGCATGGGAGCTAAATACAAGGAGGTCATGATAAAAATGTACGAATTATCCTACATTGAACAAATGAATTTCTTATAGTGTTAAAATAGTTTTAAAAAATAATGTTTTGCTGAACAAGTATGGCTGGTTTGAGTACGAATGTTAGCGAGTACTTAAACGGCCATACGAGTTCAGTAAATCCACTTTTCTAACGTGTTGCGTTACTATTTTATCGCATTTTATGAGAAATGTAAAATATTAAATTTGAACATAAAAATGACACTTACAGCCAGTCTTATAAAGGCCAATAATCTGAGGTTAACTTTAATCCGTTGTTAAAACAAACGAAAGCGGAACTCGTTTCTACGTACAATAAGCAGCTCCAGTTGATGTTATGCATTTGGCAGTACTGACGTGTATTGTTGGTGACGCTGTAAATGTACGTCAAATTCGAGGTTAAAAAGTTAAGTTTTGGATCAATTTGTGTGAAAACTGACGCAAAACAAAACCTGTTAACCTCCAATTTGACATAGATTTACCAACAATACACTTCAGCACTGCTAAACGTAAAACGAATGGCCGTTGCTATGCATAAAAGTGTTGCTAATGCAGAAAAGTAATACATTTCTAAACGATTTTGAGTGCAGAAATGTAGTACATTACCAAATGGAATGCGATAAAACAAACGTAAATGGCACAACTGGCATACTGTCGTTAAGGGCATCTTTGATACAATTTTCAGGCACCACTACAATATCCCTTTTTTAACTAACTCTTGATTAATCCTTTTATGAATCTCTCAGAAAGCCTCCAGGTTTTCCAAATTTCGAAATATTTTATTTAGTAACCAAGTAAGGTTAGATCTGTGCTCCAACAGTTTTCTTACAACCCCACTTGTACGTGACTTCACTTCTAAAATGAAACGGATAGTCCAGTTTATTCTAAAATCTTAAAATCTTCCCACTCATATCTAACAGAGGTCGGGCTTCGTTTCTATAGTCTTCCCAAAATTCACAAACAGGACATTCCTTTCACAAAAATACCTAACCAACATTTTCCAAACGTTCATTGGCAAATCTACATATTCCTCTTCTTCTTTGCTCCAGATAAAACTTAGTCGCGAGGGCGGGATCTTAACGACCTTTGAGTTAGGGCTGTACGCCGGTACGAGCGGAAAAAGCAGTTCAATAATTGAAGCACCACCACATTCAGAATAGATCGGGGAAATAAAATCAACACAGGTAGGCCCACTCTGAACGTGGAAGTAAGTAGGCCCAACTTTCTACTTCTGCCTTGGCACAACTTGAGGTAGCGACTGCAACAGCTGATTCGAAGTTACCTTTGATGGCATGAATTTACACTTATTTGTTTTCCTGTACAAAACATAAAAAGGCATGCAAACACCAATGAAAAACGATAAACAATTAACAAAGGATTCAATTAAAATAATAAAGTATGTATAGCGATAAACATGAAAATGTGTACTGGTTACAGTTACAAATAATCGGCAAAAGGTGTTAGTTAGGTTAAAGGTTAAAAGGTTAAACTTTAAACTAAACGTAAGTGACAAAACGACAACAATTGACATAGTTACAATTTAAACAGTATTAATGTTAAGTTTTACCACAAAAACTACTTTACATAAACGCAATTAGCAACAGTCACTCAAATAGTGACATGACAACAATGTGTACTTGACTGTCAACGCAAAACAACTTATCAACAATGTTTACTTAAATTTCCAATGCAAGGGGACATATACGCATTAAAATTTTACTTTACTTTACACTTTCAAACGGTAGTGTCTGTTTGACACCTCGCACTAGAGACCTGTGCGGGTCCAATATATAGGACCCGCACCCGACCAGCGAACCACAATTTCTGCAATTTTAAACCCGCACCCGACCCGCGAACTGCAATTTTCAAATTTTTATACCCACACCCGACTCGCGACCCGCAAGTTTTGCACTTTTAAGCCGCACTTAACCCCAAATTCGAATATTAGACCAGCAACTTGCTTCATATAGAATGTATACACAATAAAAAAAGTTATTTTCACACTTCGGCGGTCAAATTATTATTTAGTATATATTTTTTTATCCACAAACAAAATGTATGTTGAAGAAATAAAGTTATACCCGACCAGCGACCCGCAGTTTCAAATCCGCATCCGCCCCCTACCCGCAATATTGATATAAATCCTACCCGCGGGTACCCGACCAGATGCAGGACTCTACCTCGCACTTTAAACGACAAAGCATAGCTTCACGGGACTTCACTTCAACAAATCACTGTAAATTTAAGGGCTAACATTTACCTTGATAGGAAATCAGATGTACGGGTTACTGTTTGGTTCTCCTCACCCGCAGGTCGCATCCTCAGGCCAATGACACAAATAAAGGAAACTGGAAACTGCACAGAGCGGCATTCAAGCAGACTTGACGATTTAAATCCCCGGAAGAAAAGAATGAAACCCTACGACAGGTAGTTGCGGGACGGTACTTGGTGACTTCACTACGTTAATGGTTTAGCGCGTCCACGGGGGTTTCCACTTAATAATCCGCCATTGGCGTACATTCGGAGGTACCAGCTCCACGGAACAGAAAAGGACATTTGGCTAAACATTTTACGACACTAACTTGACTTGACTTGACTTGACGACAGCTAACATACAGCTTTACATTTGAACAATTTCGACTTACGACGGGGACAAAGCCCCGTCGGAATCAACACGTTTGAACCACTGGAGAACCGGACGGTGATTAAAGTTCTGCGCTAAGATGCGGGCACGTAATGAGACCACGCAAGTGCGGCTTAACTTCGTTCCGTGTCTCGCTTAAGCGATTCGCATGAAACTCCAGGGGAAGTTTTAAGTCTGTTAGAATACAAGAATTCTTGAGAAGCCGATAAGCTAAAACTGCATCGCTTCGCATATGGTAACAAAGCGTGAATTTATAATTGAATTTCGGCGAATATAAATGAACGGCAGAGTGGAAATAAGGTTCGTGCAAAATCAAGGTCTGATAACATCACTAAACTTATTAATTTGAATTTGTAAAATACTAATATATTGGCTCAAAAATGCGGCAAGTACTGGCTTTAGGAAATTGTTCTAATAGAGTTGCTGACGGAAAGCTCTCAGTAAGGAAAAGGTTATTTAAGTTACTCAATATATACTCTATACAAAAACAAACCCTTTGAAGTTAGCTTCCTTTACAAAACTTACAATTCTGTAACGCGCACTGCTTGAACAGCACTCTTCTATTCTGTTTAAACGCTCAAGTTATTTTTAGAAAAGTCAAACTTTGATTAAAGGCACCCAAAATAGTAATTTACGATATAAGTGACTAAAGCTACCTACTCTTTAAGCACGAGTAGGGTAGAGTTAAAACGCGAGTGAGCGAGCGTTTTAAGCACCGCGAATGACTAAAGATGCTTTACGCATGTGTATCGTACAATATTTTATCTACGATAGAATCTAGAAAACACGGTGAATATAAAAAAAAGTTTAAATGTAAATTAGGATTACCAGCAACCGGTCGTAATTTTGCGTGTTTTAAAAATTTTAAAAAACGTTGCTACTGACAACGTGCTTAATGAAATCATTTAAACACGTTACTACTGACGACGTAACCTAATGAAACCATGTTATTAAACAGTCGTTTTACAAACTTAAAACTGCCAACTAAAAGACAATTTTACGCACTGTCGTAGATAAATAGAATTTAACCTAATTTTATTTATTTCATAAAAAATAAAATGCAAATATGCATACCAAGAAATCAAGTGCAAATCAAAAATGAACAATAATCAACTGTTCAACATCACGATGTTTTTGTAACCTATTAAAATAAACATAAAAGCTAACCTCTGCTGTACGCAATCCCAATGTAAATACATAACAGAAACACGAAGTTTCAAATGCAGCTGTTTACTTCAACAGGCCTCTGTGTTCAAGTCATATTTCAGGATCAATTTAATGAAGAGTCGCTTGTGTTGTCTGCAGGAGGCTGGCGGGCTGCCTTCTTGAGAACAAATGAACATGTCGTCACATTGGGTACGGCACTTCAAGTAGTTTCACAGTGAAGGGCAGATGTTGCCTTCTTTAAATATCTAACTTCGAAGTCAGGTTAATTTTCGCCCAAGAAAGACGTGAAAGCTCAGCAGATTTTATTAATTCGACACGAAGTGGACGAAGTATTGAAATATCCTCATATCGAAAACCACTCTGAGCCAAATATCTCTAAAATTTCATGTCAACCGACTAATGAACCCCCTATACCAAATCTCCGTCTCGGCTGTGCGTATCTTTTGGTGAAGACCCCAGCCCACTACATCCCTCCCCCGTATTGGGTGGTGCCTAAACGTGCTGTGCGGTGTACGTATGTTAGTATGTGTACACGATTCCGGTCGCCAGAAACCTTCCTGAAGTCTTGGATCTTTTGACACAATCTGTTACCGTTCAAGGTAGACATGTTTCAATTCAAAAGAAATATTCAAAAATCTACATTATTTAGTATCAATACGCATAATTCCTGCAGTTATGTACGGGGAGTCCCTCAGCGGCCCACATGTTCCTTCTCTAAACAAGGCTCGTGATTGTAGAGAAACTCTGCTAAGATTCCTATATAACACACGTGTACCAGAAAACTGAAACTAAGTACATATGGTTCAAAATGGTGATGTTAACCGTCCTTATCATGAATTTGTTAACGCGCCTAACAATGTCTTCAAATCTACCTGCCCTTAAGAAAAATTCCTCCCTTTCACTTAAATATTTATTAGCTCAAGGACAGCTCTTTAATAAATTTTGGATGCGCTATGGAGTTACGTCTCCTTGGGTCTGGAATCTTTAGAATTCAAACCTAAAGTCAAGTTAACGACACCATTAACTTATAGCCTCATTGTGCAGACACCTTACTCATATATTTAAACCATTTCAATAGCCAACATACACACATCAACTTTACAATGGATATAGAAAGCAACTGTTCTCTTCCTTTCTTGAATGTATCATTGCTACCAACGAAAAACTAGGACAAGGGTTGCACATTTATCTAGTTTTAAAATTGTTTTGTATTGTAGTTTGTGATATTAAAATTTGATATGACATATGTCAGGTTTGAATTATTCAGATGACAGTTAAAGTCATTTCATCCATTAAAACAATAAAACTTTATGGCTTCTAGGTTCAGAACTTGTCACAGTTTTTTATGGTAGCAATAGTACATGTTTCTCACGAATCCAGTTGCAAACCTTGGACATGATGTATTGCAAGCCCTCTCACACTGACCGCTTTCTGCATGCTGATTTCCTTAATCCAACACAGAAACTTTTCATCATCAATTCGCTTCTGCACCGTACTGTTCCCATATCTTAACTCTATTATATCCAGCCTGAACTAAATCACATTCAAAAATCTTTTAGAAACAACAGTTACCGTGTAAGGAGTATACAATCCACTAATTGCAGCACCAATAATTGTCCTACAGTGATAGTTTTTCTTCCCTATATTCACTAAGTTACCGATCGTATAGGGAAGGTTGTTTAAAAACAAAACATCAAAACGGTATTTACACTTCCAAGCAAACTCTCACAGATTCTCCTTTCACCAAACGATAATTAAACACCATGTCAGCAAAACATGGTTACGGAACCCCTTGCTCCTGTAATGCCGTCTACATTGAGGAAACTGGACGTAACTCTTAACACCAGCGTTGTAGCAGGTGACGTCTCGCTCCATTATCAACCATTGCTAAACATTAAGGCAATACTTGCCATAAAATAATTTTTGATAATACCTCCATTACTCTTACTTTTTTAGCAAAAATGACCCGGAGCAATTGACATTTACAAACACCCCAATAACCTCCATAATATTAATCAGTGTCTAGAAACAGATGTTCCTGTTTTTTATAAAAACCCAGAGTTTCCCATTTTTTATTCTAAAAACACTATTTCACTTATTAAAATAAAAAATAAATACCATAAAAAAAGAAAAACTTTCAAAAACCTAACTTATAACATATTCAGTGAACTAAGGCGTTGCACTAAACGGCTTATAATTATTGATCAGAAAAACTACGTTCAATCGCTTGAAAATAACATACCTAGTGACCCAAAAAAGTTTTTTAATCTTGTTTCTATTGATAAGGAGAGTGGGATTCCAAGCACTATGTCTTATGAGGAATTAACAGCTTCAACAGGCCCCGAAATTTGTGATTTATCTTGTAAATACTTCCGAAGTGTCTACGTACCAGCCCGGCAAGAATTTTGTATAGACGATCCGGTGCAAAATTCCACGAACTCCTCGATTTTAAACACAATTCAATTTTGCCATGATGATATCTTTAATTTACTTGTTTCTCTAGATGGCGCAAAAGGTGCTGGGCCTGATGGCCTTCCTTCATATTTTGTTAGAAATTGTGCTATTTCTTTATCATACCTACTATACCTTATCTTCCATAAATCTTTACATTCACAAATCTTTCCGTATCAATGGAAATCTGCTTCTATTGTCCCTATTTTTAAAAGCGGCGACAAAGCTGATGTCAGAAACTATAGGCCCATCAGCAAATTAACTATATTCAGCAAAATTTTCGAAATTTTCATTTTCAAGCATATGATTTTCAGACTAAAAAAATCACATCATTCTCGAACAACATGGGTTTATGCATAGCCCTCTCTAAAGAAGGCCGTGGCCGCACAATATGGCAACAGCGCATCGCCTAAAAGCCGACGGCCGATAAATTCGTGAACGTGGACAATGGAATTTATTGAATGTGATAGAAAAATTCGAGATATTGATATAAGAATGGGTGACAGCACCACAAAACAAATAAAACATAACCAGAAATACTTTTATTAGACAGTTAGTATACAAAACACGTTTAAATTAATAGAGATAAAATAATTCCTACGACAAAATACCCAGTTTTCTTTTATTTAATTTAGAGGTTGACCTTTTTTGTGACAATTTGTACGATCTTACTTTTAAGTAATTATTTAAAAGAATGTTTACTATGGTAGACATCATATGTTGAACTAATACCCAATAATTGAAATTAGCACAAATACAAGAATCTTGCACAATACTGTTTGCAGAAATTGCTGAAAAACTTAAGCTACACAAAACAGTTTTTTTTCAGATTTCAAAAACAGGGACTCAAATTTTTCTGAAACTAAAGCTTGTATTATAGGTACTTATAACAATGGTGCGTACAGCTAAGGCAAAATTTGATGGTATACATAAACTTCCTCTGTCTAATTGTCGAAAATAGTCATCATCACAACAATTTTTACTATTGTTAATTTATTTTAACATTCAATGCAACTAATTGATCAACTTTAAAGTTACTTTTATTATTTAAAGTTTCTGAAAATACGTCATCAATTATTTTATCATTATGATATTCTTGATTAAGCTCAGTAACACCGGAAAGCAAAGATTTTTTTCTATTTGATTTATACATATACATTTCCATATTGAGAAGATCGTATGCCAAGAAGGCTTTTAGTTCGTAACTGTTTTTCTGCGTCTAGAACTTCTTTTACTGTAATGTTATAATTAACCCCCGTTATTTGTATGTACATTCCAATATCTCTTACGTCCGATGAGATATCGTCTTGGCGTTTACTTGCAAAGATTTTGCCCTAATCAACACCTAAAGGTGCGAATCTGGATTAGGGGTGAATTATACAACCCTTTGTATCTTGTGTTTGTTGAGTTAAAACATTATGTTGTGGCATGTACCTAGATCATCATTTAGTTTGTATAAACATTTTAAATGTTATTCTCATCGTTATACTTTAACCATAGTTTCATCAAATCTATGCAAGGGTACAACAATTACATACACATATCCAAGGGGTACATGAAGCAAAAAAGAGTGCTGGAGAAGTTTTTTCGATAGAATATTATTTCTCTTTTACCTCTCTACAACATCGTTTTGCGGCATTTGTTGGTTTGGCGTATTATGTGAGTGGCGAAAGGGAACTCTAAAATTAAGATTTAGGAAAAAAACAAACGTTTGCACTCCGTACGAAGAACGGGCATCTTGCTAGAATCAAATAAACCAGGCAATAATCTTTGTATTAATGAATATAACACAAGGAAAGTAAATCCACAACGTAGAATTGCACACCGCACACGAATCAGCTGTTTAGTCGTAGGCCGTCTGCGCGCTGTTGCCATATTTCAAGGAACACGGCCTTCTTTAGAGAGGGCTATGGTTTATGCCCCATCGCTCTGTTGAATCAAACTTATTGATCTTTACAGATTATATCCTTAAAAGCATGGACGCTCGTATTCAAGTGGATGTCGTGTACACTGATTTTAGCAAGGCTTTCGACAAGATCTCTCACAACATACTTGTGAGGAAGCTTGTGGGAATGGGTGTGCACGGTGATTTACTCTGTTGGTTTGCCTCATATCTAAGTAATAGATAGCAATTCATTTTCACTAAAGGTTATTCATCGGAACCATTCCCTTTAACATCCGGAGTGCCCCAAGGTTCTCACTTGGGCCCACTCCTCTTTTTAATATTCATTAATGACATAAAATCATGTTTTAAATTTGTCAAATATCTGCTGTTTGCAGACGACCTAAAAATATTTTATATGATATCAAATAAGAACGATCATATCCTCCTACAACGCGATCTGAATTCTTTCTACGAATATTGTCAAAAAATCAACTCCATCTTAATCTTTCTAAATGTTTTACTTTCACACGAAATACCATCATTAGTAATTTTAATTACACCATCAATAATAACCCCCTAATTAAAGTATCAAATATTAGAGACTTGGGTGTGATCCTTGATTCAAAATTAAGCTATATCGGCCACATTGATACTTTAATACACTTCTGCAATAAACTTCTAGGTTTTGTTGTACAAACTTGTAAGCCATTTCTTCATTTAAGACCGTTTATAATGAATACATTCTAAGTAAGTTGAGTTTCTGCTCAATCATATGAAGCCCCTTTTACGAGGCGCACAAACTACGCTTACAAAGAATTCAAAATAGATTTGCGAGATTTCTAAATTTTAAAATAACGGGTTCATATGAAACTGAAAACATAACTAGTTTGTGCGCGTCGTTAAAGCTGACACCACTGGATATTAATAGAAGAAACTCTGAAATCATTTTTCTGTATAAAATTGTTAATAATCTTGTTGATGCTCCCGAATTACTAAAATTAGTAGTATTTAATATTCCTACAGTCAATTTGAGCTATGCGCCTTTATTTAAACTTAATTATTCACCTACTAATGCGGGATACAATTCCACAGTGAATCGTATGCTGAGAAATTACATTGAGCATTTCAGCTCTCTGGATCTGTTTGTTTCCAGTCTTCAAACTTTTAAGTACATAGTAAAGACCTGTGGTGTAATTATTGTGTATTAAGTATATTATTATCTTTATTTTCAAAACTATTTTTATACAATCCTATAATTTTTGATATTGTTTTGTTACTGTATTCTAACTTGTTATAATTCAGAACTTTTTTTGTTATTTTGTGGTACTTTTTTGGGCCTAGTGCCTGTCTGTACCCCTGTATCTACATAAATAAATAAATACATAGAGGCGAAAGTTGCCTTCATCCTTTCATGTGGAAAGCGCTCATTTCTATGTTTCACCTGGTGCACTTTTCACTCAGTCACGATGACTCCTCACAGTAAATTACGTCTTCATTCTCTCCTATTCAGAGAAGAGTTTCGACTCTGGCGTGGTTTACATATTCATTTGCTGTGTTTTTTGCATCATAATCCTTTTATAAAAGCGGGCGAAATGTGGAGTTCTTATCTCTCAACAATGTTATAGTTTATACGATATATTAAAACTATTACCCAAAAATTATAACTTGTTTCTTCAGGCTTGAATGCTCTATAGTCAATAAACGCAAGGTTTCAGTAGTTTGCTTTGCACAACTATATTGAATGCATTTGACTCATATTTTAGCAGATATATGTAATATATTCAATATATTTACCTAAAAATTATTAAACTGTCAGTTTCGATCTTCATAGAAATTAGAGACGTTGTTGGTGATTGATGCCATATTCTGCCACAAGGTGTGCCTCGCCGTACTTAGTCGTGGTCCGCGTTTCACTACAAATTAAATTAGTTGAAGCTGCAAAGTAACGAGCAAAAGTACTTCTAGCAAAGTATAAAGTTCATTTGTTAGCGCGGGAAATGCCAAAGTGTGGCCTATTGGGGACCTGGGAAAGGAAAATATTTCCAAATGCTTCGCTCCCTCTGGAATCAGATTACAAAGTAGACATATGCAGTTTCCAGTATAATTAAAAGAATTATTTTTCATTGCCAGACGCGTAGGTATTCAAATTCAACAAAGCAAGGTGCTGTGCACGCACAAAATAAGCCTTTCAATTTAAGAGTTATTTCTGGGTATAATAGCTAAATAAGTCTTTGTTAAGATATTCTACTTGAAACCAGTAACAAGTACGAATTACTCGCTAAGCAACGTAAGGCGGTGCCTAGGAAACTAATCTCTGGAAAATGGGATATATTCTATTTGTTATATCAATGCAACCTCATGTTGCGGTAATAATAATTAATTTTTTGATGTGCTAGAGACTGGTTAAATTTAGACATTTAATCAAATAGTGTAAAGCAAAAATAAATAAAAAGTATCCATTACTGCAGCTATTTTGTAATAGTAGCTTCACTTAAAAATATAATACTAGTAGGGTTTTAAATAAAATATAAAATTTATAATTATGGCAAAGGTTACTACACTTTATTAATTATATAGTTTCGATCAAGAACTGCCTGTCAAATTCAGGGCAAATTAAAAGAAGCTAATAATAATTAACAAAAATAAATGGTTTATTGCTCTTTCTCTATTTTACTTATTTGTAATAAATTAGGGTTTAACTCCGGTCAACATGAAACAATTCTTAACTCAGGGGGTCGGTTCATAAAATAAAGTACAAAACTTTGTATGACAAATAATTCCTTGTATGACAATTACTCGCAATTATTAGGGCCAATGCACCATTTCCAACTGGCAGTTAAATAACCTCTCAATTTAGTGCAATCCACAAATGATCCGACAGTGCCAAAATAGGGTAAAATTTAATTTTAAAACACCAAAATGGCAACAATGCATCAGATATATACGATTAATTCTGTAAAGTAGCAACGGCTAACCTCGTTTTGTTTCAGGATGACGTCAAAACCCACGCTCAGACGTGCTTTTGTCCTATTTCCGGCAAAAACTGCATATCCCGCGTCAACTCACACTTTCTAGGAACCCTATCTAAATTATTTGAAACTGGATGGACCTGGGATTCTGGAAATACGTTGAACTTCTCGGCAAAGGTATATTCTTGACGAACCCCAATATCTACGAGGCTCCACGAACTTTTTGCTGTGAAATTTTATCTTTTTGAAGAGGTGCTTGCTGTTGGTTGGCACACTAGAAGGACGCCACGGCAAACACTCGCTTGGAAATGGATTGCTGGTCCTAATTGCAAACTCACGAGCTGCCAAAGCTTTCTTCTCCACGTAGCACCAAAAAGATCTGCCTTCCGATGTCTGGAACTGCCTCAAAATCGTCACCGTAGTTGGCTCGCACTCAACGCCGCACCAGGTGGAAACTTGATGGCCTAATTGCATTATCTTTGGAACTCCTGCACTTTTGAAAACTACACCCACAGATGCACAGCAACACTGGTAAAAACTCCAACACAATTTTGACTAACAAAATGACTTTCTATTATTAATTTCTGTACAAAAAGTGGAGCTTAACTTGCACCCAACGTGAAAATGTTTCAGCTTGTTTCATTAATCATGACAATTGACTAACTAAGCAACTAGATTTACAATTGTTTAAAAAAAATTAGGTTTGATTACATGTTTGAACTTATGGACTACATTTTTATGTCATGTCTTTGCATTTTCACTAAATTATCTTTTTCTTGGGATAAATGTCACCCCACTTTGCTCTGATTTTAATTTTCACTTTGGTTTATAATGCACTGATACACTTGAATTCCTTTAGCATCCCAATAATTATCACCCGATCGGTTGCCTTACATTTTTCCATTGCTCTATTGCAATTATCGCTTTGCTTCGTTCACGTTTCAGTGAACTTGCCATTTGCTGGCTTATAAACTTTTAATACATAACGCTCATACAATTTCTGTACTTAACAAAACAAATCATTCTGTATCATTTTATTCACATTATGTATGACGTTACTAAGCTCAAATCCGTTAGTTACAAATTAAATTGCATTGGCTCTTCCGAACATTTATCATATCTGAAACTCTAAACGTAACCCTTCTGAAACCTGCTTTATCTCATGCTAACTTTTATCCCTCAAATTATTAGTAACTGCTGCTCACATGAAGTGCACTTATTAATGTAAAATACGATTATCTTGCAATAAATAAAATATTTAATTCTGTGCTCATTTTACCCTTATTGATTTAATTACTTAGGCAATCAGAATTGCTGTGAGCAGTAAACCATTATAATATAATCCGCATGCAAATTATCATTCTCCTCCAACAAATATTTTTGGAGCTATAGTGCCAACCAACGGACGGACAAACAGACAGAATTGAGAAAACATGTTTTTCTTCATTTAGGAACCCTGAAACGTGAGGATCTGAAGAAACCCCGGCAGATATTTTTTTTACAATGGTTCTAATATAATAGCATTAAGGTACATAAAAAAGGCTCAGATTATTAAATTCAGATCTAAGAATCCAAAACTTTCTGATATTGGATTCCCTACTTCCGAGAGTTTCATCTCATGATTTTTGAGCATTTCTGAGTGGTCTTGTCAAGTAAATTTGTACATAAAGCAACCTAAATCAAAATGAGTTGTAAAAAACTTCTCGGTTCATATGTTTAAGTATTACTTCAAAGAAATTTGTCAAGAACTCGAACAGTGGAATAATTGAGATTATGTGATTCTAAACATTCAGTGAAAAAAACATTATTTGCTAACAATGGGAATAATTGTACATAGTTGTATAAGTTGGTTATAATTTAATGTTATTATAAGCCTATAGAGCGATGTTAGGCCAAGAATGGTAAAATAAAAGTGTGTGCCACCTGTCACATTTATATACAAATCATTGTGTTTCATATAAATTTGAGTTGAAATGTAAAAATTTGGTTAGAGCTAGGAAATGGAATGTATTCAATACTGTTATAATCTAAATTAGATTAATCTTAAGTGTGACTTAAATATAAACAAAAAAGTCTTCAACATTTTCGAATTTACGTCACGTAAAGTATCAAAACGTTCCTTTTTATCGAAGCAAGCTAATGATGTACTTTAATTTTTTAGTTACGTAGTATTAATTAAACTACTTATAATTCATTTATAAGTTTTTAATTCATATTCGATTTTGCTAATCGGCCCTTACCACTTTTATTCGATTAATTAAATCTCCTGTTAGTGATTGCTTTAAATAAAAGATAGCTCAGGACCTTCTTCCATTTTACTGCTGCTTCATTTTCATATGTTGCACAACTTTTTGTTCCCATAAACAAAACATAGTGTACGTCAATTGCAAAATAAAAATGTGTTTGTTATTGTATGTTCCTGTGATGACAGTTCCTGAGCAGATAAATGGGATTTAAACAAGAAATACAACACTTTTATTTCTCCCGTCGTTATACAAATATGGCAGCATATCACCTGATTATAATTCTACGTCCAAGCAAGTTTACGTCACTTTACGTGCAGGTAAGCAAGCAAACTTCTTTAAATCTTCGTACACATCCACGAGAAGGGCGAGTCAACGAAAACAAATTGATAGTAGTGCTAACCTAAAAAATGTAATAATCAAAAGTGAGCAAACCAAAATCGGTCAACTGCAGCTAAATATTTTAACTGCGTAGCTGTCAAAAGGGGTTCCAAGTGCTAAGCTGAGTTGTAGAGAGGTTCTGTAGCGACGCGTTGTTCCTGCCATTTCATGCCTGAGGCAAGCGATATACGATATCGGGCTGTGGCTACCGGTACTGAATATGGTAATGAATTTTAATTTTGTTTGATTAATTAACATGTGAGTTTTGTTGAGTTATAAATAATCATTTTATCTGACATCTTAGCGAGGCCACATAACTGATTGTGCACTTAAAGACCCTGAGGAAGATTAAACCCTAAGTTTTATGTAATTTGTATCATGCAATAGCAGTGGAAGGCTATTTTTTGTGCTTATTAAATACATTAACAAGTTTTAAAAATTAGGTGTTGTATTTAGCTCCGATTTAGAATACGGAAAGTAAGTTTGTAATTAAAACATTTATTAAAGGGGTTTTAATAGCATCTTTATTGGCGCCCAATGTAGGGCTCAGGACCCACAAAAGTATCAATGTATATTTCTATGGATAGAAACCAATATGAATGACCAACGAGTAAAATTCAATACTAGTGATAGATACGTACAATTTAAGATATTACCGGTTTTTAACACAGCGGTACAAAAATTTTACCAAAACGAATTTATACCAAAGATACAAAAGGTTAATTCAATAGAAATATAACCTAAACGTAAAATTTTATGAAATGTGGCTTGCCGATCTTAAAATATTTGCTTTCGAACTTGCTTAATTAGAGTGGTCTCCCCATTTAGAATAGCATAATCAGTTAGAGATGAGTTGGAGGTAACACATCATCATATCTCTCTCATTTATGACCGGGAAATAAAAAAGATTATCCAGTGGAAACTCTAGAAGTGCAAGTAGTTAGGTTATGTTAATTATTCAGGGTGTTAATTAAGTACGTAGACAAACTTTAAGGGGCAATTCCTTGATCAATTCTAAGATAAAAAATTCATACAAACATGGGGCCTAAACGGCTTCGTTTTCAAGATACAGGGTGTTAAAGTTTAAACAAAAAAATTTTTTTTTTCAAAAATCTTCAAAACGCCTAGAGGTATTCTAATGAAACTTGTTGTATGACAGTATTTCATAAAGTGGCATTGTTTGGCCAAAATAAATTTAATTTATTTCCACCAGTGTCGTGCATGGAAGCCACCTCAATTACTTTATTTTAGAAAAATCTGGTACGCCACTGTTTTTTAGTCAATACTACAAGTTTTTAGCTTCATCCATTGAAACTATACAAAAGATGTATCTTTTAATTTTTTTGATAGAATTAACGTTTTTCGAGAAAAACGGAAAAACCTGTAGTAGCAATTTCGTTCATTGAACTTTAATGGGATCTCGGCTTCGTTTTCAAAATACAGCTTAAAGAAGTTAAAAAAAAATATTTAATAATAAACAATCTTACAATAGCTACAAAACTCTTGACTAAAAAACAGTGGCGTACCAAATTTTTCTAAAATAAGGTAACTGAGGTGGTCTCAATGCACGCCACCGGTGGAAATAAATTAAATTTATTTTGATCGAACAATGCTACTTTATGAAATACTATCATACATCAAGTTTTATTAGAATACCTCCAGCCGTTAACGAAATTTTTGAAAAAAAAGTTTTTTGTTTAAACTTCAACACCCTGTATTTTGAAAACGAAGCCGTTTAGGCCCCATGTTTGTATGAATTTTTTATCTTAGAATTGATCAAGGAATTGCCCCTTAAAGTTTGTCTACGTACTGAATTAACACCCTGTAAATTACGATGATATGCCCTATTTGCTAATGTAATATTCTGCAAATAGCTCTCTTGATTTGCCCGGCTCCTGATGTGTTGAATTTTATTTAGTTAGATTTTATTAATGACTATCTCAGTTGGGTTGGGGTTTCTACATTTTATCAAATTATTATATTGATTTGTACGAGTAGAATTATTTCTAATATACTGGCTATAAACATAAATTGTGGTGGTTTTAGTAAATGCAATCTTTTTAAATACTGCTTACTTATCTACTGGGATCACTATAATGCGCCATTTTAAACTAATGGAAAAGAACTGTTAATATGGCGATTCAACCTCAAATTTTATTATTAATGCGTTGCCTAAGTGATAACAAAAACGTAAGTCAATAGACGCCACTAACAAAACACCCAAGAAACGTTTCGACCGGAGATGCACAAAAACGAAGCCAGTTTGAAAATTCACTGATTTCAATTTTAGGATAAGTTTTTCCTGACCTTGCATTGGCTTCTGCGTTGTAAAATAGAACTTCGCAGCAAGTTGCGCGGCTAATGAAGGCCCTTCTTCTTTGTTGGTCTGTTCTAACAAGCCCAGATGCATCTCCAAACGCCGCATGCAGCTCGCTTGCTTCAAACTGCCCCCAACTCCGATGCTCTCAAGGAAAGTCACTACATATCTCCAGCTTCCAGTGCTGCAACCATTCTGCTAGGATCTCCAAAACCAATATACCAGCTACCACTCGACGCACTATTCAAACACTTTTTATCCTTTGCAGAGGTGCCTCGAATCAAAGGCCAACCCCTCTACAGCATACTAAAGGACATTAAACTAATTTGAAA
Source organism: Agriotes lineatus (assembly GCA_940337035.1). NCBI lineage: Eukaryota > Metazoa > Arthropoda > Insecta > Coleoptera > Elateridae > Agriotes > Agriotes lineatus. The sequence continues at coordinate 96,963 of CALNHX010003999.1, read as the reverse complement.
CACACTTTAATTGGAAAATGAGTATTGATTCAGGTTTAAATAGCTTTTTGTGGGAAAACTAAAATAACACAACCAAGCTTCTGGCTTCGCTTTCCCCCAATTGCTTTTGTTTAGATCGAGATCCCATTAGTCTTGTGATTTTAAAGCCTGTTCTGTTTACATGTTTGTTGAATTCAAGGCTAATACTATTTTTAATACCGTTTTACGAATTATTATTTCAAGGCAAACTCTATTTTAGACAATTGCAAATTCAAATTAGCACACTTATGGGTCATCTTTTTTTATCAATATTTGAAATGCTTTAATTATTATGAATTGCTATTATAATTGTATAGGCTTAAAAAGCGTTCATTGCAATATAAATCACTGAATTAACCAGAAACACGTTATTAGTTCTAAATGTGAGTTTGAGTATAATTAATTAAGTTTTGAGTTAAGAGTTTTGAGTTAGTACTTCTACAGGAACATTTGTAAAAGGTCAAAAACTTGTTCCGATCTTAAAAAATGCGAAATGTGAAATTCACAAGCAACGAAACCAGTTGATATTTAATTTAGGGATAGTCTTGTAGCTATAAATGTATATTCCAAATCCAAGTTCTGGGTTTCAAGTTATTAATATGAGTAAAATTCGGCGTAGCAAAAAGCTCGGAATCTAGAAATTGTAAATCCTTTAATTTCCTAGTTATAAAAGTGGGTTGGATTAGATTAGATTAGATTTAGATTCCGCGACTGCCTTTTGCTGGCATGAGCACGTGAGCCCTTTGAACTTTTTGTACTGTCGACAGTTTTCAAGTTAGCAGGCCGACCTCCGTATCTTTTACTAGACTTGCAATGTCCCCTACTAGCTTGCGGTTGTCAATAGAGTTAAGGCTCCAATCGAGTTGGTGTCTTTTACGCTCTAATGCTGGGCATTCAAAGATGATATGATAGGCTGCTTCATCATCCTCTTGGCATAGTCTGCAAACAGGTTCATCTTTATAGATATTAATCCTGTGCATAAATTCTCTGAATGCTCCAGTGCCTGTTAGTAGACTGACTACTTGCTTGATTCGAGTTCTGTTCAGTCTCAACAGGGTTTTGGTGGTTTGTCGATTCGGAGTTTTTAGCAACCTTTTGCAATGTGTTGCTTGATTGTAGAAAATAAGTGAATAGAATCAGCATTAATAGTTAATTTCTCATAGAAGTCAAGGGGACATGCCTACTTTTAAAAAGCGGGGAGTATTGTAACAACCCGCATCAACTTGCGTTTATAATAAATCATATAGATTTTAAATTATCTAAGTTGTTAGGAAAGAAAGAATAAGCTAGAAGCCAACATGCATAATTGACATTACAAAAGCACTGCCTCTGCGCGAGCCGCGTGCCGCGCGAAATAGTCGTTAAAATTAGTCGAAGTTAAAATTGAAAGTTCTATTTAAAATATTTGTGAGCTAGTGCAATGCCGAGCCACTCAAAAGAAATGGAATACCAATGAAGCCAGGGGCATTCAAGTAACATCCTAACACTTTTCGAAATCCATTATACTTTCGGGCGTACCGAGTAAATCAAAATTAACATTCACCCTCCATGTTCAAGCGACGGCATCTGGACGAAGGTCCGTCATTTATGGTATTTTATTAACCAACTAAAAGCAGGGCTGCTATGTTTATTCTTCCTTTCAAAAGTAAATTGACGTCATAAAAATTAAGCATAATTTTGATCAACCTCGTTACCAAGCTACAGTTAATTAACCATTGATCAGATAGGGTAAAATTAATTTGTACTTGATCCAAATTTTGAAGTTCTTTTAATATAAATTATTTATTCTTTTGTGGGTGTTTTATTTAACCGTAATTCAACAGTACAACCCCTACGATTACTAACCGTGGACAACAGATGAGTTACAATCCCCTACTTGCAAATAGTGACCTACGGGTTCAAACCAACCCCTATATCACACAAACGTGGCAGCAAGTAAAGCTGGTAACCCGGGGGTGACAAAATAACCCCCAGCGAACTACCCCAGCTTCCAAGTTAAAGGCTTCAACCCCGAAATAGAAAGTTAAACCCATAAAAACTAATTTTTTTTTCTAGTTTTTTATAAAAATTTAAATACCTACATCGATTACCATCTGTCTACCCTAGTACTTTACAAATGGTGGCAGCAGACTAACGCTATTCCGAATTAAAGGTTTCACCCCTAAAAACTTAGAGATTTTTTTCTCTCTTGTTTTCATAAAATATATACAACTCCTATTCCTTCAGGAACCCTTAAAAACTACCCTTAAAGACCTGAAAGAATATTTTTTCTCGTTTTTATAAACATTTAAACACCTAATTAACATCTGCCAACCCTCACACGGGCGGCAGAAAACAAGAGTTACCCTCTGATTTCAACCCCTAACTGAAAAACAACCCCTATAGAAAATTTCAGCACGAAGGAGTTTTTGCAAGGAATTTTATCGGTTTGTAATACGCAGGGTAATCATAGGTTGCAAAAATTTGGCAACCAAACAATCATAGCTTGATAAATTAAATGCTACAACCTCCATAAAGAATTATTCATTTAAAGGGAATTATATTCTGGAAGGATTACAGCGAATGCCCGCAAATTAATACGTGCTTCTAACAATTTTATGATTGCAAGTTATGTAAATAAATGTAAATTGTGGTACAATTTTGTGTTTTTCCACGTTTTCACCTAGGAGGTATTATAGTTTTGGTAGGTCGCTGTACAACAATAATTATGAAATTTCAATGGTGTTACTATTAATTAAAACAATTCGAACGCTCTAAACTTAGCACTAAATTCTACCCCCGACACTGTGAAAGCGGTACAAAAGGGCTAAAAGTTTGGTAGGCAAATAAAACAATTATAAGAAGGAAAAACAATTTTTCTCGCTAATAAACGAAGACAATTAGGGGAAACATTCACAATAAATACACTTTCCAGTATAAATTTTGCAAATTAAAATCTTTTAAAACAATTTTAAGGGTTGCACATATAGGCATTGCATAAATAAAATTAAATAAAACTTGTACATTTTATGGGTGCCAGTACAAGACAAAAGTAATAACTTAGGGATTCATAAGGCAATTATTTTATACGTTTTAAGGAAATAATAAGGCCACAGGTTACAGCATTGGAAGGTTTTACGCATAGGTGCATGTATATACGGATTTTTAAATAATCGGGGGCATTTAACTAAAAAGTTCACAGATCAAAAACTAAATAGCATAGAAGGGCTATATTTTCAAAACAATAATCCAGATTTATAATTTATAATTTTCATTTCAGATTCATAATCTGTTAAAGAATTAAAGTAAATATAAAAGACTAAAAGTTACACCAAATTGTATTTCCTGTGTGGGAACGGGGTAGAATATTTCCACCGCCCAGGAGTCTGGCGTGTGGTAGAAGGCGACTAAAAGACATCCCACGATTTATTCCCTGTGTGGGAACGGAGTTAGAATATTCCCAACGCCCAGAAGTCTGGCGGGTCGTAAAAAACGACCAAAAGGCATCCCAAATTTTTTCCGGGTTAAGGGAAATTCATGTTCATTCCAGACTCATCATTTTTAATTCAGATTTATAATTTTCATTCCAGATTCAAAATCTCTTAAAGAATTAAAGTAAATACAAAAGACCAAAAGTTACACCAAATTTTATTCCCTGTGTGGAAAACGGGGCTTAGAATATTTCCACCGCCACCGCCTAGAAATCTAGCGGGTCGTAAAAGGCGACCAATAGACATCCAAAAACAAGGAACGAATAAGAAAAAGCATACAGTAAATAAATAAATATAAACTACGATGTTAGTACTTCAGATTTTTAGTAATGACGGAATAAAAATAAATTAACGATGTCAAGGCTAAAATTTTCAAGGCCAAGCTTAGTAAAAAGCGCAATACGAAGATATTAAAAGAATTTTCTTATTCGGCACCAAAACGAAACATAAATACTAACAATACTTTTAAAAGTAGATATCAGGGTACAGTTACGTAAGAAAAATAAATAATGGGAATTAATATTAAGTAGGAATAATAATATTTTAAAGCTTACTAACGTAGTACGAATAACAAGGAAATAGAATAACAGGAATTATAATCAATTTAAAACATTTTAAACGTATACTTCATTTGATTACTAATAATGAACAGACGAAGCTAAAAAGAGAAACAGTTATGTTATCAAATATATAGTTATTAAGGTACCAAGGGCATTATGAGTAAAATAAGAGCCCAAGATTGTTAGTGTACTAACCGAGGGCTTTGGCCCGAGGTGTGTACAACAATCGCGGGCTCTTAGCTCATAATGCCCGTGGTGCCTTCAAGGTTTTATGTCCTACCAATTTTCTTACCTAATTCATATTCATATTCAATTCATATAATTACTATGATATGGTATTTAAGATTGATCTAGTTAGCTGATCTAATTTAGATTTGTGACATTAGCTGAGCTGTCATTAATTTTCATTGTGACAGTGGTGCATAATAAAGTTGTATCTGTGGAAACAAATACTGTTAATTTTTCATAATAACCCTAGTGTTCTTATGAAGAAAATAATTGCCCTGGAGTGTTATTTTGTATCTAAGATACCTTAAAATAGAGTCATTAATTTCAATTAATGTACTGGTAGAACATAAAATAATTTTAATTTTCAATACAATGATATACGATTAAATTTTAATTTTCTCCAAAGATTAAAAACTTGTTTTGTTTTTCATTTGAGCTTCAGTGGGAATGGTTTAAATGAAAAATATGATTTTAACTAAGAATTGTGAAATTTATAATTAAGGATAATCTTTGCAAATTAATTTTTTTGCACTAATAATATGAATGCAAAGCTAAAAAGAGAAACGGTTGCTTAGGCAAATAGAAACCAATTTTAATTTTCAATATAATAACATATGAATAATTTTTTTAAATTTTATTTTTGAATGATTATCAACTTGTTTTATGTTTCTCATTAGAGTTTCAACATTAATGGTTAAACCAAACATTTGATTTTAACTAATAAGATTTAATTTGGTAATTAGAAGCATTACTTATTCAAAATTCATATTACGCTGCTCATACCGAGGTTAACATTAATACCAAGTAAATAGTGCGCGTATAAGTGCGTGATGATAACGTACAAAGGAACAACCTCAATAACAACATTACATCAGTATCTAGCCAGGACATTGTCGATTGCCCAAACCCACAGCAGGACTACAAGGAAGAATCAATGAAGGTTAAGTCATACAAAAGAATGAATTTAAGCAATATAAAGTTTACGCATTTTTGGTAGAGGTTACATGAAATATAACCCAGTATGGGATGCATTAAAGTTCCTCAAAGGTAGCCGAAGGTCAGAGAACCGCTATTAAGGCACCAGGAAAACACCCCAATGTAGGATGTATTTAAGGTCCTCAAGCGTAGCCGAAGGTCAGCGAACCGTTGTTAAGGCACCAGGACAAGAAGAATGACGAAGCGTACATAGATACGAAAATATAAGAAAGTAATAAGAAAAATATTAAATAATGGTACAACTACAGCAATATGAAGCGTAGAAGGTGAAGTAACCGAAGACGCCAAATGCGAATGAGGATCGTACAATGAAAACGATCACTCTTAGTCAAAAGTTATAGTAATTGCAGCAATAAAAAGGAATACAAATGAATATTATGCTACAGTAAAATGGGAAGAAAAGTAAATTAGCTTAAATTCAAAAGTTTCATGCGAATATACAACAGTCATTGTGTAAATTCCAGTTATGAAGAAATAGTATGGGATTACTACAAGACACCGCCTATGACTAAGGGTTCAGCTAATGTGCCATGGGAAAGCAGAAGTAATATCACAAATAAATAAAACAACGATTCAAACTCTAGTAATTGAAGAAGGAAAATAACATTTTCACCTCATCATTAAATAAAATCAACCACTTTATACAGTTTTCCAACCTTGAATTATCCCTTACTTGGAAGCCACTAAACCTGCAACAATAGCCTCTGTTGCACCTTCCTTATCCTTTATCATTGGAATAAGTTCCAAATCCAACCATTAATAAATAATAAATAATTAATAATAAAATCACAAATAAATATGACGAAAAATATAGACGAATAATAAAATAATAATTAATAAATATTAAATACAAATTAATCATAAATTTTTTTAATAAAATAATTAATAATACAATCGTAATAAATATGAAGACGAAGATATATGAACAATAATATAATATTAATAAATAGTTAATACAAATAAATACTAAATATTAATAATGAATCCCGAAATACATACAATGAAGAGCTGCGAATAAGAAAATAAAAATTATAAAGGCGACAACACGAATGAAGAAGGGTAGAAAAATAGGATAATGCAGAGGAGGAAGTAAACAAATTATCGGAAGGAAGAAAACCGAGCCGAAAAACAGCAGCCTACAGCCGAAGGATGACACCCCACGTCAACGTAGTAGTGAAACGCGAAGTGCGGGAGTGTTTCAAAAGCGGAGTATTAAAACAAAATCAGTGGACAGATTATAATAAAAATTAGTGTAGTGCGAAGTCTACCGCGTCACAGAGCAGAGCACTAAAAACAAGTGAGTGCAAAAACACGGTATGTGGCATAAAGACACTTTAAAGCAATAAATTAAGGAAAATGGGTCAATAGAATCAGCATTAATAGTTAATTTCTCATAGAAGTCAAGGGTTTTTTTTTGTTTTGACATGTCCATAAGGACATGCCTACTTTTAAACGCGGGGCGTATTGTAACAACCCGCAATAACTGCGTTTATAATAAATCATATAGACTTTAAATTATCTAAGTTGTTAGAAAAGAAAGAATAAGCTAGAAGCCAACATGCATAATTGACATTACAAACGCACGTGCCTCGGCGCGAGCCGCGTGCCGCGCGAAATAGTCAAAGTTAAAATTGAAAGTTTTATTTAAAATATTTGTGAGCTAGTGTAGTAACATCCTAACACTTTTCGAAATCCATAATACTTTCGGGGGTACCGAGTAAATCAAAATTAACAGTCATACTCCATGTTCAAGCGACGGCATCTGGACGAAGGTCAGTCATTTATGGTATTTTATTAACCAACTAAAAGCAGGGCTGCTATGTTTATTCTTCCCTTCCAAAGTAAATTGTTGTCATAAAAATTAAGCATAATTTTGATCAACCTTGTTACGAAGCTACAGTTAATTAACAATTGATCAGATAGTGTAAAATTAATTTGTACTTGATCCAAATTTTTAAGTTCCTTTAATATAAGTTATTTATTCTTTTGTGGGTGTTTTATTGAACCATAACTCAACAGTATAACCCCTACGATTACTAATCGTGGACAGCAGATGAGTTACAATCCCCTACTTGCAAATAGTGATCTACGGGTTCAAACCAACCCCTATATCACACAAACGTGGCAGCACGTAAACCTGGTTACCCGGGGGTGACAAAACAACCCCCTGGGTTACAGTATTGACCCATTCATTAAGGGCTGAGCGGGCTTGGTTTTTTTTAATGCTTAGACCTGGTTCTGGACCGGTCATTGTATTACGGGCTGCTTCTTTTGCAAGCTTATCCGCCTTTTCGTTTCTTTTAATACCTTGGTGACCTGGAATCCAGCATAATTTTACTGTGGTTCCCTGGCTCAAGGTTTGAAGTTTGGATTTGAATTCCTTGACCAGTCTCAATGAAGTTCTGAACGCGCTTAACGCTTTCAGTGCTGCCTGACTGTCTGAGAGAATGTGTATGTCTCGATTGAGCAGCTTCTTTTCTATGTTGATGTTTGCGCATATGCTAAGAGCTTGTACTGCAGCCAGAAAGATGTTGCAAGACTTTCCTAGACTGAATTTTTCGTTGGTTCTAAGATTGGTACTATACAAACCAGAGCCTGTACCCCCTTCAAACTTAGATCCATCAGTGTAAAAAATGATGTTCCTATTTGTTGGGGCTGGTAGTTGGTCGAAATTCCAATTTGTGTCTACAGTAAAGTTCTTTTCAAAGTCATAGGCTTTGATTATAAGATCAGAACCCATTTCTAATATTGGGTTGTTTATGTGTGACATGATCTTGCCCTGTCCTAGAAAACTAGCTGTGGTCATCCAGTCACCAATACTTTGTAATCTGTAGGCTGCCATTCTGGCTTCACCTTCCAGGAAGATGTGCAGAGGTGGCAGATTTAAGATAGCATTCAGTGCTTGTCCTGAGGTGCCTTTAAAGGCTCCAGTGATGCACCGATTAGCTAAATATTGTGTTCTGCTGATTTTGTAGATCGCAGCTGCTTGTTTTATTTTGGGCCACCAGGCGGTTATTCCATATGATATTATTGATCGGACCATGGTTTTATACAACCAGAGGGTCAGTTCCGGTTTGAGCCCCCACGTACTACCTATTGCTCTTTTCCCAATAACTAATGTTTGTATGCACGTGGTGATCGTTTTATCTAGGTGGGAGTTCCAAGTTAGTTTAGAGTCGATGGTTAGACCCAAGTACTTAACCTGGTTCTCCCAGTTGACATTTGTCTCAAACAGTTTTATGTTCATTTTGTTGGTGATGTTCTTTCTACGAGTGAAAGCGACGAGAGTGGCTTTGCTAGGATTAATTCTAAGATTATTCTCTAGACACCACTCTTCGGTTTTCTTTAGTGACGATTTCATTACATTGTCTACGGTTCTTTGGTATTTACCTTGAATCAGTATGACAATGTCATCAGCGTATCCTTGAGTGTAGTAGCCTTTGTTATTGAGTTGGATCAGTAGTTCGTCAACTGTGAGGCACTACAGGAGTGGAGAAATAACTCCTCCCTGTGGACATCCCCTTGTCGCCTGCACTGTCTTTTCCTTGTCAAATAACTTGACTTTTACAACTCTAGTGTTGAGCATTGTCATAGTTCATCTTATCGTGGTGTTATCGATCTGATGGTTTGTCATTGCTCTTCAATAGAGTGGTAGAAGGTGAAAGCACCTTCTATGCCTAGAAATGCTCCGAGTGCGTACTCCTTATACTCCAAGATTCTCTCAATTTTTTCCACTAGTTGGTGAAGTGTGGTTTCACATGACTTCCCTGTTTGGTATACATGTTGATATTTGTGAATCGGGAGTGAAGTTAGGGCTTCCTCCCTCTAGTATCTGTCTACTAAACTTCCAGCGTTTTAAGGAGGAATGACGTTAGGCTGATAGGTCTGTAAGATTTAGCTTCTGCATAGCTGCTCTTACCTGGCTTAGGGATAAATACTACTTTAGTCACTCTCCAGGCTTGGGGAATGTAGCCCAAGGCAAGACTTGCTTGGAACATGGCTTTGAGTGGGTTCAGCAGTATATGTATCCCTTTCTGCAGCATTACGGGTTGTATGCCGTCGTTTCCAGCAGATTTGAAAGGACTAAAGAGGCTAGTTGCCCATCTAATCCTTTCTTTGTTGACTATTCTCTTAGCTATTTCCCAGTCTTCCCTCCTAGGGGTATGATTGGGTTCAGCCAGAGTAGGTTGTTCCACTGCTCCGGGTAGGTGTGTTTTTATCAAAAGAGATAATGTCTCCTCTTCCGTTGTAGTGTATTCTCCGCTTTCTTTTGTAATAGTGCCTACTGGGTTCATGGCTTGCTTTGAGATAATTTTGTGGAATGTAGCTGTGGATCGCGTGGTCTCCACCTCCTGGCAAAATGTTTTCCAGGCTGCTATCTTAGCTGCCTTGATCTTTTTGCCGTAGTCTGTGAGAGCTTTGTAATAGTTCTCCAAGTTATTTGTGGCTTTAGACCTATTAAACAGATGTCTGACTTCTTGTCTGGTCCTTTCCAGGTCTTTATTCCACCAATTTGTACGTTTTTTTGCTCTTTGCTGACTTGGGTCTATTAGAGGACATCTACTCTGAAAGGAGTCAATCGTGGCCTTCTTTAACCGGTCAGCGTTTGAGTCTGAAACTACTTTATTAGGAGATCTGAACTTTAGGTGTTCTATCTTGTCTTGTAGTTTTTGTTTATATAGGTCGCAGTCTGTCTTTCTTGGGTTGTAGTAAACTCTTTGGCTTACTTCCCGTTGAGACAGTTCAAAGATCATATAATTGTGGTCAGAGAGTGATGGTTCGTCTGAAACGCCATTTATTCACTGATTGGCTAATTCTCATAGTGATTATGGTAATATCTATAACTTCATGTCTATTAGAGTTAGAAAAGGTTGGAGTGTTACCTTTATTGACTACTACTAGATTGTTAGTTAAGATAAATTCTAAAAGTGACTCACCTCTTGTGTTGCAGTTGGTGCTGCCTCAAATGGTATGGTGAAAATTTGCGTCGCAGCCTAGGATGAGGTCTAGATCGTCTTGGGAGGCAGATAATACTAGGTTTTGTAGTTCCTCGCTAGGTGGTGGGTCCGTGGAATCGGATGGAAGGTAGACGGAGCTTATAATGGCTTGGTCACGATCTTCATCGTTATTCCATTTTATTTTTATTGTGGTTATGTCTCTAGAACAGAATTCCATTGGTAGCAAACAGTCTAGACTATTTCTTATAAGTATGCATGTTCTAGGACTTGCAGGATTATAAATAAGCTTACCTTTAGCACCCCCTAATCCACGTACCTGTCCCTTAACTATCCATGGTTCTTTCGTGAGTGCTAAATCGATGTCATCTGCTAGCAGCTTTCTGCTTAGATTTGCAGTGGCTGCTTTGCAGTGGTGAAGGTTAATTTGCCCTAGTTTTAGGTACTTCTTTCCTATTCTTAGAGCGGATGAGGAAAGTGACCTTGTTGAGGGCTAGGTGCGCTACACAGTTGATTGATGTTAGTGCTTGCTTTGCCCTGTCATTTATCATTGCTGCGAACGTTCTACCGCCGTCTTCTAGTGGAGTAATGTTGAGTATTCTCAAGGTATCGGTCTGGAGATCTGCCTTCCGTTTGTTCTGTTTTCCGATCAAACGGAGAATAACCTCGGGTTTTTGTTTATTGTACCATTTGGGGACGTTGAAAACTACCCGGACAAAATTGATGACTTTTGCCAGCTCTTTTACCTCCAGCTTGGCATTGGCCCACGGATGCAGCTTAGGTACTTGCTCACGTAACCAATGTTTTGTGAGTTCGTCCTTGCACGCAACCACGTATGTACCAGCAGTGTGTTAAGTATTAAAAAATATAGGCTGTAATTTGGTGAGCACAATTAGCATTAATCGTCAGAAGAAGACAAATTTAAACATTGAGAAAAACATGCTAACATTCCTAACCTATTCAAATCCCAAAATGGAATTGTTTAAAATATAAGTTTTGTGAGGCATACTAAACAGTGAACTTGAAACATATTCAAGAACCTTGAAACTGCTTTTATTTGCTCCCAAAAACACCTTCAGGCACGGTCTCTCCAATTTCTGCAACTCACCCTTTGCTTTTTACACTGGTATTATTTGCATAACTTCCAGCTCCTCTAAAGGCTCTTATGGAGTTTAAAGTGTTCAGTGCTTCAGAATTTTTCGCTGTTCTCAAACATAGATTAATATCTTCGTAGGCCTATCACGCGTTCTTCTTGTTTATCACTTCTTGTTTTACTCTTATCTTTGTCCTTTTGTATTCTTGCCTTGATTCTTCGTCATGTTTCTGAAACTCCAAGTAAAAGCGTTTATTCACCAACAAAGCCTTGTGCCCATATTCTCTTTCCTAAGGCTTCCTTAGCTGCTTCTGTTATAACGGTTATATTTTGTTTGCTTATCGAACGTCAAAATAGGGTCCCACCACATGGGGAGCACAATCTGGGAAAACGATAAACTACCTACTGACATAAACCCTGAAGGTGGAATGAAAATCCTTTCAACAGAACACACAATTTTCTTGTTTTCAAGACAACTAACCTAGATGTGTCGGAATCTATCTTACTTCCTAACAATGCGTTTTTTTTCTGAAAAGAGAGCTATGTGTTTCCAGCTTTACAAACTGTAAATAACACGTCAAATAGGGAACATCTACAATATTAAAATACCTATTAATTTTAACTGCTCGGCATTAGCCGGGGGTCAAGTTACGAGAATCGCTGGATAATGCAAATGCACTTATACACATTACAATCTAACATATCTAACATGCCCGATGACGTCACGCTGGCGGACAAAGCAATTTACAACCTAAACTTTGTGATAGTCCCTAATAGTCCTACAGCTGTTGGGAATGAGCATTGAATCAAGCAAGACGAAAACCAATCCCAAATTATTAAGGATGAGCATGATACCTTAAATCCGTCGTAATTTACTGGTAAATAACTTAGATGGAAAGGTCCAGCAGGCATTATACGGCTGATACGACGGCGGCAAAGAGCGTTTCAGATGGGAAAATTCGAAATAATGCCTTACGAAATTAGTCAAAGACTTTGAAAGTTGCCCCAAGCCCTGTTTTGACAATCCGACTATATTGAAACAGCAACTTCGCGGATATTCGGGATTGAGCACGCGCAATCTATTAACAAGCGCCAGCACCAGCTACTTTCCTTCCTCAACTTCTGGAAGACGGGAGTCTCTTTTACCCGCAGCACTAAAAATGGAAAGTTCAAGTAGCCTGAACACGGTAAGCCAGAAATTCCAGTGTGCTATCACGATAATTTCAGCTAACAACAGGTATTGATTTTTTTTGGAAAATATTTGAAATTTATAACGTCTGTTTTTTTGCTGAAAAAAAATTTGATGTGTAATACCTGGTACCTTCATACAGTACATTTTTTAAAATTATTTTAAATAGTACAATTTGTTATAATTATAACACTCTAGATGTTTTGATCAATTGAATTAAATATACTATTATTTGTCAAAAGTTGGGGAACAATAAAATATTCATAAGAATATTTACATATTTCGAAATATCTAAAGTCTCATAGTAATGTCGTTACCTGACCCTAACTAATTTACTTAATTCTATGTTAACGACTGTTGGAATATTTAGAGAGAAATTGCAACTTTGTGAATAGGTTTACGAATGTAAATCATTTCTGTCGTTTATAATTCCAGCGTATTTGCATATTCTCTAACAAACGTCTCTATAATATCTACCAAAAAGCCACTGTCTAAGCTGTAGGGCAATTTTTTCAATAACATGTAATTATTTTTACAAATTGCGTTTTGATAACAAAAATCTAATAATCTGTATGCTAGCGAACTTACTTTATTGCTATATATGTATGCACTCTTTAATAATGTACTGAAATGTACCTCAGGGACTTAGAAACGTCAACAACTTGATATGACACATATAATAAATTATTGTAGTAAACGAAATACATATACTAAAACTAAAATTGTTTCTCTACATCTAGCATCTCGTTGGCCTGAAGCAACGCTCTCAGAAAATCATTGCAAGCAGCAACCCTACTTGTTTGTGAAGTAATATCAGCACATTATTATGCATTTCGTACTGAATTTCTCAGTCATAATAAAAATCCGATCACCGCTGTCACAATTCCAGTACGTGAGGGATAACTAGCTACAATTCACAGACACGTTTTCATTCTGTTAAACAATTCTGTAGAATTTTAAAGATGCCTGATTACGACAAATGTAATTGAAATTATTAATACGTATAAATAACACTACATATTTTTTTAGATGCAATATGTTAGAAAATATCACGGCACTATTCTAGGTAAAAATAAACGAACGAAAAATTGTGTCATGGAGGCACGTTCCAGATTAGATGAATCCAGCCGATATATTATCGAGATGTCGTTCTTGGGCAACTTATGATGTTTGAGCTAGTGCACATTAGTATTTTACACATACATAATGCGTTCAACGTTTAAATTTTTAGTGTGCCGAGACCTGATAATAAGGGCAAAAGCCCAGCGGCGCATGAGGTCGGGAGCAACTAACCACGACGCATCCCCAGCCTGATTCCCCAGGAGATGTCCCAGATTGTGGAAGGACGAGAAGAGTATAATAAAAACGAAGACTCCAGCCAGTGGACTTCACTTGAGTCTACGGACCTACCAAAAGAAATCTTTTAAAGTCCTAACCACTCTCCTTAACCTGACCCTTTCTCTTCGGTACCAGAGAATATCTCCAGAAGCGGGTTCCAAATCTTGCCTCTGGTCCGGCGACTACAAAAACTACCCCTAAAGACCTGCCGCCCAACTATCCTTCGCGCCGTCGATCTCGGTAGCGAAGGTCCACGTGGCACGATAAGCACATTCCAAGCCAAACCACTTCCGTAGTTAGTTAAAGACATAACTTAAGTGGTTAGAGACGTCTTCAGATGAAATTGCTGTACTTAGAAGGCGCCCGAGAATCTAGCCTACAGAAGTGCTATAAAGTCGGCCAAAACCCATGCCAGCGACCGGGCTTTTTCAAAGGTAAATTTCGGATAGTACGCAGCGCACCGACCACAAAAAATTGGCGGCAGCACCACACTCTGAGAAAAGATCTCTGGGGGTTAACTACCCTGAAAACGACCTCACACGCACACGGCAGCGTGTGTCAGCAAACGTAGTCATTTGATTTTGTTAGTTTCAGGGTTGGCTCCAAGCAGTGCAGCAACGTGTAGAAGATTCCCAGAATCCCGCCGAGCCCTCTTCGTTGACATGCCGCACGGGTTGCAGTCCACTATTAGGCACTTGAACAAATCTTAATAACTCTAATTTATTTTATGTTATATTTATACGTAGATACATTTTAGACTAAGTTTATTTACAACAATAAAACGAAATATGAAAACCAATACACTTAAACTTTCTATAGTGTTCTGAATCTAATAAATCGAAGCATTCACAGACTCTTGGATACTGGCTATCCGAAAAACTCTAATATGCAAAAAAGCAATTAAAAATACAAAAATGACTATGCAAACTCTTCTGGTATCGCGATGGTGGGAGGGTTTTGAGTGGCTGAAACAGGAGGCTGAATCAAATTCGACTTGAATAAAGCTAAAGTTAATTCTGTCAAGTTGAATGTATTCCTCTAGTAAATAAGTGACTGAAGTATTACTCCAGATTAGGAAACAATAATTGTGCCGATAACAGCGTGGATCTTAATATTTGTGAAGAATCTTCGTCGGAAACCCGAGGGTCGGATCTATTGTAAATTGACTGTTCGGGAGTTAGAAGATTGAGAACAAACATTATTAAAATTGTTTAGCGTAAAATTTTCAACGAAAATGGTAAACAAGAGTACAGATCGTTACTTACTTTTGAGATTTAAAGTGAACTATTATGAGTGAAGACAGGAATTGGACGATACCTGAATTCAGAGGATTTCAAATGTTCAACTTTGCTGCCGTCTCGTCATCCCGTAGTCGACGTTCTTATTTTGGATGAACATAGAAAGTAGTCATACGGGCTCACAAATACAGTGCAGACGTTTTCAAGTCAAGAAAGTGATCGCGCTTCCAGTAGAGTTGCCTGAGGATGGAGTGAAAGATACCTCTATGTTTCAAATTACTGGTAACAAAGCGTGGAAAGTTCTTTTCACGTGCAGTGTATCGAACAGGCCACTTGGAGCTGGTGATGTCGTTGTCCACCAAGGGGTTTTACCAGGTAGATGTTATCAAGTTATTGAAGTCAATAGATTTAAATGGAATAAAAGAATTTGCTTTGAACCACCAGACCGAATGGACAGTCAATTCTCCAAGTGCTGCATGGTTAGTGGTCTGTGGGAAAGATTGGTGAGAATATCAAACAAGTTACTGCAACGTGTCCTTGGTTCACCATCGTTGAAATATAAAGAGTTTGTGACTACTCTATGTGATTTTTAATCTGCAATCAACTCAAGGCCAGTCACCTACGTTTTTAAAGATGCTGGAGATGCGTTGGTACTTGAACTTTTTCTTCGAGATAACAAGGAAGCTGGAATACCGGAGCCAGATGGCTTTGATTCTGAGAGCCTCAATAAGAGATCCCACTATCGTCAACAGCCCCGAAAAAAGGTTCAGGAGCGAGTATTTTGGGTAACTTATTCAGTGAGTTGAAGTTAAAGGCAATCCACGTAAAGTTCAAATTGGTGATATCGTCCTGATTAGAAATACAATCAGAAGATCCTCATCTGACCCTTGAGAGGATTTTAGAACATTTGCCCAGGAAATGGCAATGCAATTTGAGTGGCCAGGTAAAAGACAACAACATGAGTTGTGACTAGATCAATCTAACGACCTACCAATTAAACAGTTTGTAAGAAAGAAGATAGCATTCAAAGCAAATTAAAAATTCTGAAGAAGAAGGTCGTGAAACAATCGATCTAGGTATCTACGAATACTACGAATACACGCAGTGACGATCCTGTTAAGTGCCTTGAAAAAACTAAACCTGTGAATTGTCATTAGTGCATAATTACGTAGCTAGTTTTTTAAGTTCCCTAAAAAAATACAAATTTAAAAGGAAGAAGAAGGTTGTGCTTTCTATAGTTACAAAAAACATTTCTTTTTTGTAATAAACACGCTTTCTTGTATAAAACCCAATCATTTATTAACTTAGCATTTAGTTGATACAAAAGTCGGGTAGACTCTTATTTCTCAACACTCAACTTTATTTTAGATTGAATATTTATTCAAATATAATTTTTTAGCTACTCAAATTTATAAAATTGTTATCTACAAACTTATCGGAATAGCTAAGTATTCCTCCCTTTTAATTCAATTGTTAAAACTTTATTATGAAGGACTAACTCGGTAAAAAATAAAATTCTCAAATCAGGGTTGGGTTATAACAATTGGGTGGTATAACAGTTTTACTATATTTCTATTAGGTCTAATGCAAATTTGATTAAATGATATTCATAAGTATGACCAAATGAGATCTTATTACTCTAATATAACCTCTCTTTCAATTGAATATGGAATAAAACAGCAAATTAATTTAATTAAGTAAGCGATATATTTATTTATTTATTATATTCAAGCATGTATTAATTATTAAGACGCTTAAATTTGTTTGTATTTCTTATTATGCATTCCCCATGGCAACAAACTACAATACAATCCCAGCTACCTGCCCTCGACGATTTCTTCGGCACAACATGCTATTCTGGGCTGCAATTCAGCAACCCCAGATGTCCTCGCTCAATTAAACTTAAATAATTTTCAAATGGGTTTTATTTGGTAAAGTTTTGAAAACAAATCAGCCCCAGCATATTTTTTTTGTTGGAGGCCGTCAACCAATTGCTTGTTTTTTATAATTCCTATATCGTCTAGTTACCTCACATGTCAATTATCTTTATTCACAGTTCACATTTATAATTTTGCACAGCAAGTACCTCTTGTATTTTGGGTAATTTATGTTTTGACATTCTTTATGCGATTCTTTTTTATACCCATATGCATTGTGAGAATATTCTTACCGTTATAAGGGTATTGTAACTGTTAGCATGTATTAACACTGTTTTACAATGCTTTATTAGATTATATTTGCATTTTTATCTTTATTAAGTGTGTTGCCAGTCAAATGCTACCCTCTCTACATTTAAGCCAATCATGTTCACCTAAAACCCATTTTACTTTTATCTTGACACACAATTCTTCGTTTTATTAAATAATGTTTTGATTTTATCTAATATTAATATTTTTAGCGATTACACCATAACCAATTTTGTTATTTAATTTTCTAAGCTTAAATTGATCAATTGAACAGAATAGTCGCCGAGTACAATACCATAGCACCTACAAGGTGCAAAGTAATTCCTTTGGGAGGCTATGCACCGATACTAGCGTTCCAGTCAAAATTTCCTTTAACTTTAAGAATAGAAAAAATCGTTGGGGTCCAGATCCAGAGAACAGAGTGTTACGGTATTAAATGCTCAGATCGACATTGATCAAGAGCACTGTCAAAAATCGGGTACAAAATACAGGGTTCGCCCGCTTTCCCTAGAAAACACAGATCTAAATGTGTCGGGACAGGTGTTGTTGCCCCAGTTACCCGCACTTAGCTCAATCGGGATAGAGTAATTTGAAAACTTAAATGAAAAACCGACGGAGTACTTACCCTAAAGCTTGCTTAACAGAAAAAGAAATGCCTGAGCGCCACTTGGTTCTGATTAGGGGTGGCTAACGTGTCTAGAACCAAGAACAATACACGTAGCCTATGGAGAAGTCCTCCAGGTACGTTGCTGAACACCTCAGCCTGTTGTTTACCAAGCCTCCTCCGAGTAGCCGGGTGACCTTGTCGTTAAATCACTTACCTTCAAGGCCACCGTCACTAAAGAATAACAAAAGAACACTGACTGGCCCAAATCTCGGTGCTCGCTTAATCAAAAGAGCATGCTTTAACTTCACAAAATTAATTACACTTGGCCTTTGCCAGGTTACACCGATATAAGACCCAGAGGGGGTTTCAAAATTCATAAAAAGAATGAACTGACTTTAACAAGTTTATTATTTAAAGAAGCAAATGACAGTTTACACAAATCGGTACATTAAAACAAACACCGGAGGTGAGTTTGAATTTAGTAATAAGATAATCCTACGTGAATATGAAAGGGGGCCCCACGAAAACCAAAATATATCTTACAGGGCTAGTTACAAAGACACAAAAAACACAATATTATCCAAAACAAGTGACATAAAATGGACGCCAGGAGTCAAGTCCCTGGTAAACATTAACTGAGAGAGATCATAAGTCCTAGCGGACGTACGCAACGTTTATAAGCACTGACGCACAATAAAATATAAAATCGCACATTAAGTTAGGCACCAGAGTTACCTAATTGGTACAATGCAGGGCGCCTACCTGATAGTTGCAGCATGCAGTCTTAAGTGCAGATGTAGTTGTCCTCGTGGAGGCCTGGTAAAACGTGCCAGAGGTGTAGCGAATTCTCCAGAAGAGGCAACAGGCGGAGCAGAATATCGAGGGATTGAAGACAATCGGCAGCAAACGTCAATCAACGAAGTGACAGCAAACAACACTATATCGCGCGGGGGCCCTTCCTTTAATTAAACCCGACGTTGACACAGATATGCATTACGCAATAGTTTTTTCCCGACTTTAACAGGGAAAAAAGTTAGTTGAGGCTCTTCAGATATCGTTTCTAATCGAATCGGCAAAGAGTGCCAAAAGTCTCCCCGGAGACCAGCTGTATGAAACGAAAATCGGCCCACTTAACAACGCCGAGTTAAATACACTTCCACCGCGCACTTCCAAAGACACACAAGAATAAATGTTCGCTTCGAAGATTTGGGTTTAACTGCACTCGCCATTAACGTGCCCCAAGGCACTCGAAAGTTCGCACCAAAGTCAAAAAGGATTCACAACTTAATCACCACAAGTTAGCAAAAGCTCTCCCGATTTGCAGCGCAAGCTACAACCGGGGTAGCGAAAATCACAAACGCCTAGTTCACTCAAGAGCTATTTTTAACTAATTTCGTTAATGACAGCCTATAGTTGGACTAACAGCAAAATGGCTGAACGAGGTCGAAATCACTTAACAAGAGAACATGTTCCAACACAGTTACGTTATTACTGTAGTCTAGTTCCACAACTAACCATACCTTATTTACTCTGCTTACCTGAAAAAAGGGAGATTTCAGTAGCGTACATATCAAAATTCAAAAAGGGCTTCATCTGAGAATGTATATGAACTGTAAATCCCCGAATTCAGACCGTTTTTCCCAAAAAAATCCCTTGATGAATGAAGAATAACGAACTGTTAAATTTTGATTGACTTTGGTATATTTTTTTTTACCAACTGTGCTCTACACCGTTAACAATGCGCACGTAGCACCTACTCAGAATTACAAATTGAGTGCATGGGGTATACTTAAACTATCGCTGACATAGTCGATTGGTTAGGAAAAATTCGGCTGCGATTCTGAAGGAAAGAAGTTTAATCGTCAGACCTAGCAATTATAAGGCAATCGTCTACGGCATTATGCTAACCACATCACACAGTACGCTTTTAAAGGTATGCTAAACGATTTGATTTTGACCCTGACCCGCCGAGTCTCAGGCCAAACTTCCAAATAGAGTACAGCGCCCTCCAGATCGTCCATTTTCATATTCAGAGCAGGTTTTAGTAGCGTTCACTTGCAAATAAATGTTGAAAGGGTCTCACAAAGTTGTTAAAGATTCAACAAGTTTCTTTTATCTACAGAACCAGCGTTGACAGAGGTGGCCTATGTCGAAAAATAGCCATAACACAAGTTATTAAATAATTACATACATAATCAATTATGTTATTTCCAGTGGTGGCTAGTGATAATTGTGTTTGAGGGCTCTTAATTTTTGTCAATAATTAATCAAAAAATTATTAGTGACTCACTTACATTTGATTAATGTTTTCATTCAAATATAACCATGGTTTTCAATTTCAAAAACGTCATATGCACAGAACAAGAAGTATTCAAACATAACACAAAGTGTATATAAGTGTTAAAACCGAAACACGATAATAATGCATTTAATAATGGAAAAAACAGAGCATTTAATGCATTACATCCACCGATCAATTTTTAAATGTCGACAGAAATATGTTTTTTAAAATTGCGACTTCCAACTTTATGGTTCCGCTTGAAATTTAATGCCGGTGTAGGAAGTCCATGTATTTTTTATTTTAACATTTTCAGCTACCAGTAGAATTTTAAAATAGTACTTACTTATGCTATTCCTCTCCATTTTTGTATAAAAAAATAAATACGATCGCAACTGTAACCAATATATTATATCCAAACACGACCCACAAAGATATAATAACGCCGTTGTTGCATTGGCATTCATTTTCAATGTCAACCCACATTTTGGATTACATTTCGGAAGCACATTTGGCTGAAACATCGTGAACCTTCGCGTCACATTGAAACTATATCGATGATTCTGCAGAGACAGCGATTTATCCCGTAATTCGCATAAGTTTGAAGCTCCCACCAGAGCGCCCACAACAGCTGCCAGGTACAACCTCGGCCATCCAAAAGTTAACTTTTTTTCATACTTTGATTTCTACTCTAAATTATAGGCGTCCTACAATGTCACAATTTAACATTAGCTTTAAAAAAATTATTGAAAAATTCCACGACATCCCACTCCAATTCAGACAGCTAGAGCTATTGCAAAGCTAGAAGAAAATTAGTCTTCAGCTGCTGTGGCGAGAGAATTACATTGCAGTAAAACTTGCATCTTCAATATAAAGAAGCGATGGAAAGAAAACAGGCTTGAGGGGCCAATAAGAATAGGTGTTGGAAAGATTTCTGAACTTCAGGAAGACAATGCTTTGGTAATTTGTATCCGTGAAAATCCTTTTACGACTGCTGTTAGAGCTCGGAAAGAAACCAATTTTCCGGGATCTGTCAGAACAGCTCCACGGCGCCGGCGTATTAAACAAGTTGGTTTAAAATATTCCGCTGCCGCAAGAAAACCATTTCTTACCGCTATAGAGTCGAATTTGCAAATAATTGAAAACGACGAATTTTGGAGCTCTGTGGTATTTTCTGAAGAGAAAACTTTTCAATCTTGCTATAACGAAAGGTTACGAGTCTATAGGCCACTGAACTCACGGTTCAATGAACGTTATATTCATCCAGCAACAAATTGTGGACGATTTTCTGTCGACGTTTGGGGATGGATTAGTGTGCATGAACCAAGAATATGTTGGATAATAGATGAACGCGTTACAGCAGTGAATTACAGAGACATTTTAGAAAACATTATGCTACAATCCGTTCAGCAGATCTTTCCTAACAATTTAGTTTTTCAACAGGTAGTAAAATCAATGTAATTTTTGTTGGTTTAAAAAATATGTTTATAGGATAATCCTCCTGTGCGCACTGCGGGGATTGTAAGACAATGGTTGAACGAAAATGACGTTCATTTGTTACCTTGGCCTTCCAGAAGCAGAGATCTCAATCCGATTGAGCATATTTTGGCATATAACAAATAAAATTAGGTCTGTGGATTTCAGGCCCGCTAATGCTGAAGAATTTCAACAAGCACTTTTAAATGCTTGGGAAAGTCTTGCAGAGGATTATGATATGAGGAATCTCATTCTGTCCATGAGGAGAAGGTTACAGCTTGTTCTAGAAGCTAATGGTGGTATATTAATATTTTGTTACCTACTTTTTCTTAAGTCAAAATAATTTTACTTTTACTTTAATAATATATCTATCTATTAATTACTTCTCAGCCTCATTTTTATTAAAAAATATTTATTAGAACTTTTCATTACTAAAATAGTAACTCCTGATGCACGAACGCTAATGAATTAAGCCTAATTTAATCTAACGAAAAATACAGACATTTTCGCAAGGTATAGTTCACTTTTGAATGGCCGCTATTGTACTTGGTGCATATGATACGAGCAAGAGTGGTGACATATAACTCATGTTATACTGACATACTTCTTGGATATTGTTTTACATGTTTTAAGTGGTTTGGAATAGCGATTTATGGATCTCATTACTTAAACCTTGTTATACTATAAAGGTGGGATGGACGATAAAATATATTTTCAATTGCACAGTAATTACTTTTTTAATGACAGATAGGCTATTGACGGCTGGGAGGCTCGAGCCCCTGAGCCCCTTAGGAATAGCCGCCATTGGTTATTGCACAATAAAGTCAACAATAGATGGCAATTGTTTTTATACTATAACATTTTGTGATATCCTCAAATGTACTTACCAATAACAAGTACATAATTCCCCCTGCATCTGAGCCGACGAACCGCCAATGATTCAGAATTAAAACTGGATGGCTACTCCTCTTTAATATTCATTTTAATCTGACATGATCCCATTACGCAAACCCATTTCACGATGACATGAGATGAATCGAAGTTAAATATTGTTCTATCCTAAAGGGAGGGATGCTAATCGTATCCTTTGAAAACGGCAGCCCTTCTGAACTAACATAACTATTACTCTATCTATAAGGAGTATGTGTAAACGGTACGACCAAACTAAACCCTAAAAACGCGGCTGCTAAAAACACTGTTACAACAAGTGTATGCGGTGTACTCATTTTAGCGTACGATCTTGGAGTAGAAACGAACAATTAGAGCAAATTACTTTTAAGACAAGATTGTATAAAATACTTTTTAATTATGGAAGACCCTCCTATAAAACGCATCGAAAAATTGCTAATTGGAATTCATTATTAAATTTCCTGCTGCGCGTTTACAAACTAGCTATATTGCTTTTACTAAAGTTTTAAAAGGATTAAAACTATGAAGCTGAAACGCAAACTGTGTATTATAACACCACAAAAAACAACCTATTCTTACTCATTTCTAGGGTTTCCCGGGATTGTCCCGTTTTTTGGTGGATTTTTCCAATGTCCCGAAAAAAGGCACCGTGACGGCAATTTGTCCCGCTTTCTCTCTACTTACCAAATATCAATTTTACTCATTTTTTATTCACAAGTTGATAATTTAATTTACGGTGATAACTTTGTAACATAACTTATAGCTGTGAATTAGAAATTTACTACAACACACTATTTAAAGCCCTATTAAAGTGGCAACGCAGGCCGTCTATGGTTAACAATACTCCTATGCCTACCACGGATAGGACTGATGATATTTTTAGATTGTGTGAATATGTACTGTCTATTCCACAGAACAATACCTACTTTCTTCTCTGTTCTTTATTCCTTCCCATAATGACAACGTTGAGCGAATATTTTCGCTAATGGTTATCCAATGGACAGAGGAATTAAATCGTCTACAATCATCAACGATGGAAGCTTTTCTTCAAACAATGGTAAATTTTGAAATGAATTGTAATGCATTTTATAAGTAGCCTACGTTCTGGTTAACACAGAGTTACACAAATTGGCAAAATTTTCTGAAAAGTACGAGTGGTATAATAATAATAATACTAAAGAATAGAAATATTACCAACTTGTGTATTTTGACAGTTCTCAAATTATTGTTTTTATCTTTTTATTATCTTCTATAAGTTTATATTAAGTTGAGAGTTATATATTTTATTTTGTATTCCTTATTTAATTACCTATATAAAAAAGAAGATCCTTTTATTTTTGTACTATTTTACTTAACTCCTAATTTATGAAAAATAATTAAAATTTATTTTAAATGATTCCTCTATTTCATATTATAAAATTAGGTATAACAATTGAAAGTTTTATGGAGGGAGGGGAAAGGGTTACTAGAAGTCCCGGTTTGGAGTTTTAGAAATATGGCAACCCTACTCATTTCTAATCTCTATTACTTATATAATTTAAAACGTTATAAGTTATTGCGTAGTAGTTACTTACTGGTAATACAATTCTTTAATATATGAATTAAATTAACAAAAGCACAAACCAAGCTGAGTATAAAATGGTTAAATAGCCGAGGTATGAACCATATTTAATATTGCAGCAGAATATATTCGTGTGGATAGAGACCAACATAGACCCTTGTAGCAGGCAGCGTTTGATTTTGTAAAATTTTCCATAGTTCTAGTGGTAGGGGCAGCAGAAAGGGCACAAGCAAAATAAAAGAAGTGGTTGTAGCTCTCGAAGGCAGAAGGTAGAGGCCCGTCTCAAGGTCGGTACCTAGTTTAGAATCTTGGTTAAAAAGACTGTGAATTGCTGTGTGACTCGCTGTGCAACTAAGAAACAACGTGCTACGAATAAATTAATTGTGTCTTCGTCATTGCTGGGAAAGCTGCTCTGGCACACATCTAAAAAAGCAGACATCTACCAGCCGAGGAGGTTCTGCTCGCCCAAATCAAGTTCCTGCGGAATTCGGGGGAAGATTCTTGAATCTCGTTGCCTACAGGAGGCCATTTGAACCATTGGAAGGTGCAGAAATCGAGTTTGGCTGCTGGAAATCTACGCTCTGGGATCTAGGGAAGGTTGTAGTTTAAGTGTTTTTTTAAATTTAATAAATTGTTTGTTGAATTTATGTGTTTTTTCATTTAATCGCTAACAGCATCAGGTAAAACACTAACGTACTCTGTATTATCAACTAAACGATACGTTAAACCCTCTACGTTTCATTTTAATTCAACTTATATGAGAAACTATAATTTCCGTATGTTAACCGGAAAATAAGTAAAATACTGCTAGAGCCTGTCGTTCGGATCTGACACAATTCGTTAAAAACCCTTAACCACACAAATATCTAACAAACGCTACATACGTACTTCGACAGCTAAGCTGTCATCTTTGTTGGCCGAAGATATGCTCTATCAAATCAGTACTCCCGTAAATTCTATCGCTATTTATACTCTTCTTAACATAGAATTTCGGCTTAGACCGGTTAGTATTTGTGGACGAACACCCAACATTCTCTGGCTTAATGTGCCTTGCAACTTGTGAACTCGATCAAGAAACCGTGCGATGGCCATGCTTTTTGATGGCTCGTGTTGTTTGAGTGCGTTGAGAACGAGGATGCTTAGGCAGATTTGGCCTTGTTGTTTGTGCATTCATATTCACTAACGTTTCGCTAGACCCTGCAGCTTGCATCATTAGAGTAAAAGTCGCACTAAAAACTGAAGGTTGGTGTGGAGCTATTTATAGTGCTCTGTGCTAGACGCGCGGAGTGACGTAATGCTGATTGGGCGTTTGAGTGCAACGTAATCCGTGCGGCGTGGCCGTATGACGCACAATAGTTGTAATGCTTTAGATCGTGTATCACAGGAGTCCACGTTTTACTAAGCTTAAAACCATCTTCTCTGTTTATATTATTTGAATGTTTTTCTATTTCTATGGCTTCACGTATCACTCGCGGGAAGTAACGAGGTATTCTGGTAAGTATGTTGACGTGCTCAAATTCTAAGGTGTGCCCATTTGTAAATGTACGCTCAGCTCCGGCTGATTTTGTGATGCGTTTGTGTTTGCAATCGCCTTTATGTTTTTGAAGTCTTAGATCAACGGAACGACCAGTCTGTTCAATGTAACTCGAACCACAAGAACAAGAAGTACGATATACGCTAGCCGTTTTAAAATTTGGAATCTTGTCTTACCGATCTGAAGCCGTTACCCAAAGTTTCCTTGCTCATGAACACAGTTTTGATGTTGCATCGTTCAGGACACGTCCTATCTTATCAGGCGAGCCTTTAACGTAAGGTAGAAATGATAAGCTTTCCAGAGGTGGGGATTCTTCTTTAGCCTTTTGTGTCATAGTCTTGTATAGCGCTTATGGCGGTAGTTGTGTATCCGTTCTTTTGTAAAGAGTCAAACAGATGTAGTTTTCTAGATTGTCTAGATTGTCTGTATCTGAGATACGAACGGCTCTGGTCGCCAAAGTCTGAAGGTCTGTTGCTTCTTGCATTGGATGATGGTGTGAGTTACCATTTAGATATCTGTCCGTGTGTGTTTTCTTTCTATAGACTGCATGTCCTAAACTACCATCTGATTTATGTTTCACCAGGACATCTAGAAACGGAATACTGCCATTTTCCTCTACTTCCATTGTGAATTGTATATTGAGATGTACAGAATTCAGGTGTTTTAGAAACAGATGCAATGTCTGGCTTCCTTGTGACTAGATGACAAAGGTATCATCTACATATCTCAACCAGCAGGTCGGTTTTAACTGCGCCTGTTCGAGAGCCTTGGTTTTAAATGCCTCCATGTAAATATTAGCGATAACAGGTGTTCTAGTTGGTCTGTAGGCAAGAAATCTTTGAACATTACTAGCACTTCATCTTTGTTTTGAGAGAGGTAGTGCGATTGCGGTTTAGACTTTTGTAAGTTGTATCAGATAGTAAAACCGCCATCTTCGCATTATAATCTTCAGTATTCATTACCACAGTAGCATTTCCTTTGTCGGCTTTGAAAACAACAATATATTTGTTCTTCTTTAATGATTTAGCTGCCTCTCTCTGCTTTACTGATGTTGGAGCGGGACGGTTTCGCTCTTCTTAAAATGCAAGACACATCCTGTCGGATGATTTCTGCATATTTTCTGGGAAGTTTTCGGATTGCTGCTTCCACATACTGTATTCTGATAGCTGCACTCGTTTTTCAACACCCTGTAATCTATGTGGGGAACGAACTTTCCGCATCCCACTGCAAACACGTCAAGATCGGGATGGTGGGTCTGGCCGACACCAACGAATTTTGGATACCGAAGAACTATTAAACTTTGTTGAAGAAGATCCTTCCAGTAGTACTCGAGAAATATCTCGCCAAGTAAGTGTCCCAAATCGAATTGTCTGGCGAACACTGCGCGAAACTCAATTGTATCCTTTCCATGTACAAAAATTACAAGCATTACAACCTGCAGATCATCCTTTACGTTTGCATTTTTGCCAATGGTTTCTGCAAAAACATGCTGAAATTTCAAAATTTTCTTCCATTGTATTGGCAACTGATGAAGCAACGTTTACACGTAACGGCATCAACAACTGTCATAATACTCATATCTAGGCAGTTGAAAATCCACATGCTGTTCGTCGTAATCATTTCCAGCACAGATTCGCGATAAACGTTTGGGCCGGATTGGTCAACGGACAACTTATTGACCCTTTTGTGTTGCCAAACCGATTGACTGGAAATGATTATCCCTTTTTTTTGCAAAATTATTTTCTAGAACTGCTAGAAGAAGTACCTTTGAATGTACGTGAACAAATGTGGTTTCTTCAAAATGGCGCACCGCCGCATTTTAATCGTTTAGTTCGCCAACATCTGAATAATATATTCAAAAATAAATGGATTGACCGAGATGGTCCTGTTCCATGGCCTCCTCGGTCACCGGACCTTAACCCCCTAGACTTTTATTTATGGAGCCTTA
Source organism: Agriotes lineatus (assembly GCA_940337035.1). NCBI lineage: Eukaryota > Metazoa > Arthropoda > Insecta > Coleoptera > Elateridae > Agriotes > Agriotes lineatus. Next base: position 69,379 of record CALNHX010003999.1, on the reverse strand, counting down.
TGAAGGCCATGGTATACACCAACGAAATAATTGATTTAGATGATCTTGGTAACCGCGTTGAAGCAGCTGCGACAACAATTCGACGGCAAGATCTAGGCCTTGTAAGTTATGCAAACTCATGGATACGTCGAGCGAGACTTTGCGTTCAACAACACGGCGATAACTTCGAAAATCTAGTGTAAAGTGGTTTTCTTGAAAAAATAAGAAGTAAAATAAAATGTGTATTTGTTTAATTTAATATGTTTATTCGCCCCTTAAAAATAATAAAATAAAATCTAAAAGAAAATTTTAAAGTAATTTCTCTCTTATACAACTTTTGTTAAAGCATTTTAGCGTTAATGACCTTCTTTTAAGGTGTTTAATCACCCCATAATACAAGTTAGGGTGCTCTGATGTCAATTTGACGTATTTGTGCTTTACCAGGGTACAGACAGATCGTTGTCCCCTCTTACTCTAAAGTGCTTTTGAATAAGACATATACTTTTCGCTTTGTTCAATTTTAGTAACAAAACTACTTGACATTGCTAAATTATAAATTATGTAATGTTTCATCATAATGCGCGTACATTGGCGTAACATCGATAATTCAAAGGACTAACAAAATAAGGCTGAGAAGTTCTTGATATCATTTGTCATTTTTGAGTTATCTTTAAAAACCGCATTTTTGGATTTTTAATTTTATTTTCTTCTGACGTTGATATTAAAGTTAAAGCGAAACTGATTAAACTTTTTTATGGCAACTTGCAACTCGAAACGTAATTCTCATAATGTCTGATACATTATTGAAATTAGAATAAAAAGAGTTTCTAAAAATCAGAAAATAAGGACGGCATTTAAAAAACCGAAGTTGATGATGGTGGCTCGAAGACGAAATAATGGATACAAAATGATAATGCGATCTTTAAGTCCCTTAAAAGTTGCTATAAAGAAATTTTGTTAGTTTTGATCTACCTTTAATATTATCGATAAAATTAAAATCCAACAATTCATTTTTATTAAGATAACTCAGAAACGAAAAATTATACCAAGCATTTCTAGGCGTAATTTTGATAGTACTTTGATTATGCAACTTTCTTCCCATTTAACCAAATTTGTATGTGTTACTATTAACGAAATCCCCATACTGGCCCTCCTTATCTTGGACACACTGTATACACGCACGGCGAAATAAATTCTTTTTCCATCGATTTTTCAGAAGTTTTAGTTTCAAAACTTCCACTTACGAGAGAAGTTTCGTGTAAAGCTTTTTAGAGATTGTCATTAACTTATTCAATCCCAGTTAACAACCAACACACTCTTTTTTAATTTTTAGGTTTTATTGCTTGGTTTGGTGCCAAAAAACCATCATATCAATAAGTAACAAACGACTTCCGGGATTGGACCGCGTCATTATTGAGTTACTTGATTCACACTACCTGAACGTAGACTGTATACATGGACATCACCCAAACACAGAGAAGATTAAATAATAAGAAATCAAATAGATTATATACTTATTAGTAAACGCTACAGAAACTCCATTCTGTCTTCAAGAACATATCCGGGATCAGATGTAGGATCAGATCACAACCCTGTAGTGGTAAAATTTAATATAAGACTAAAGAAGATCATAAGGAAAAATAACATACCTGTCCTAAACCGACAACTACTAAAGGATAATCTCATCACAACAGAGATAAAACAAGACATCCACAAAAATCTACAACAAATCCGAGAGGCAGAAGATGCAAACGAAGACCAAATGGAAAAATATGAAAAAAGCATTGATGCACAAAGCAAAGACAAACTAAACGTCAAGAAAACAAAAGGGAAGCAAGAATGGATGACTTCAGAAATACTAGAATTAATGGAAACGCGTCGTAAGTACAAGAACAACGATATCACAAAATACAGAGAGAAACACGCACAGATTAGAAAAACGATTAAGCAAGCAAAGGAGAAATACGCAAAATACGCAAAATACTCAAGTGAAAAAAAAGTTGTGTTTTTAGGTGCTTCATCTTAAACAAGTTTAAGATTGCAAAAAAAAAACTACTGCGTGTTATTTTTTTATGCAAAAACACTAACAGGTTGCCCCGTGAGCACGCCCCTGGTATTACTGTATCAACTGTAATAGATCCAAAAGATGCCTCATAAAGTTGCCAACAAACTGTGAAAATTTCATTAAAATCGGCTGAAGCGTTTTTTTCTACAAATTTTAACACCCTGTATCTCGAAAACGAAGCGTTTTCGGACATATGTTTATAAAACAAAAAATGTGTCTTTTGATGTCCCCTACCACCCTTAAAAGTTTGTCGGTATATTTATGGAACACCCTGTATATGACGGATAGATGTAACGAAATAGAAGCATTACAGGCAAACTACAACACATTCAATGTACACAAAAAGGTGAATGAACTCACAGGACTAGGCAAAAAGAAGCAATGTGGCCTATTGTGGGAAAAAGACGGTAATATCATCCTAGATCCCAAACTTAAGATAAAGAGGTGGGAAGAATATCTACAAGAACTTTTCGGAGATAGCAGAGCAAAACTACAAGAAAGAAATATCGGCATGAACGCAATAAAAATAACTAAGGAAGAGGTAAACTACGCAATTAAAAGTACGAAGAACGGTAAAGCAGCAGGACCAGATGAGGTTTTCAGTAAAATTATTAAGCTAATTGAAGAAGAAGAACTACAACATCTGATTGATCTATACAACATGATATAAACAACAAGCGAAATACCTCTAGAATGGAGGAAATCAACATTCATAGTAATACCAAAGAAACACAACGCGAAAAATTGCTCTGATTACACGACTATAAGCCTCATGAGCCACACAATTCGGATTCATAAATGGACTAGGAACTAGAGATGTGCTATTCGGAATAAATGTTTTACTACAAAAATGCTTAGATATGAACAATTATGTATTCACATGCCCGCTTGACTACGAGACAGCGTTTGACACAATTCAACACGAAAGACTAGTCCAAATACTTAGAGACAAAGGAATTGATGAACATGACATTCGAATTATACAAAATCTATATTGGAATCAAACGGCAGCTATCAAGATAGATAATGAGATAACAGAAAACATCGAGAAACTGAAAGGGGTAAGACAAGGATGTGTGTTATCACCTCTGCTATTTAATACATACTCCGAAGCGATATTGAAAGAAGCACTGGATGGAGTAAACGCGTGCATAACAATAAACGGAAAATCTATAAACAACATCAGATATGCCGACGACACGCTGATGCTAGCGGACGATATCTCAGATTTACAAAGAATGGTCGAACGATTGAATAAAATCAGTCAAGAATATGGCCTGAAACTCAATATACAGAAAACAAAATTCATGGTAATATCTAAAAAGCCAATTCTAGCATATCCAGCACATCGAACAACAAACAACACCCAAATTGAAAGAGTCAGTTCTTATAAATACCTTGGTACAATAATAAACGAAAATAATGACCAAACGCAAGAAATAAGATCACGAATAGACATGGCCAGGGCTGGTTTTATAAAAATCAAGAACCTACTTACCAACAAATCCAAGCTTTCGAACTTTGGGTGTACAGCCGCATGTTGCGAATATCATGGACAGAGAGAAAAACAAACGAAGAAGTCTTACGCCAGATGGGCAAAGAGAGAGAGAACTAATTAGAACCATAGAGACCAGAAAACTCTAATATGTCGTACATGTTATGCGAGAAGAACGGTATGAACTGCTTCAACTGATTATACAGGGCAATATATCGGGAAGAAAAAATCCAGGAAGACGACGGACATCATAGCTTAGGAACTTGAGAGAGTGGTACAATTGTTCCTCGATGGACCTATTCAGAGCAGCGGTGTCCAAAATCAGGACATCCATTATGATATCCAACCTCCGTTAGGAGACGGAACCCTAAGAAGAAGATTATTGAGGTCGAAGAACTCAACATTTCGCTCAGTTTCATAAGTCGCTTCCTCAGGAAAAAAGCAAAAGAGCACGGTAACTCAACGTGTAAACCACGCCAGATGCGAAACTCTTTTTCAAGGGAAGGGATAGAAAACACTGTAACATAACGCGTAAACTACGCCAGAGGCGAAACCGAACGATCAGAAGAAGAAAGGCGACAATTTATAAGCTAGTGCAGTCGCGGTTGAGTGACGGTGGGCGTGGACTAGAAATTAGCACTTTTCACATAGAAGGAAAGAGAAAGCCATAGTCCCGATTGAGATTATTAAGGTGTTTGTAAATCTCAATGAGTTCACGAATCTTTCTGCTAAAGAAGAATGGGGATTTGCAGATAATGGAAGTTTCATGAAAAAGGATATCAATATCGTGTTGGTGCTCGGCGATGGCTGATAATGAAACGATACCCAACTTGAGACAGCGCTGGCGTTCAAAGATGCGTCCTGTTTCACCAATGTATACACATACAGCAATACAAGAGCAAGGGAGTCTATAAGCATCTTTAGATGACATAATGTTTAATTTATCTATAGGTGAAAGAATAACCTGTGAGATTTTGCTCTGGGGTTTAAATACTGTTTTATGTTTTGTTTTCGAAGAAACTTTCCTAAGCGATCGGTGACTTGGTGGATATATGGAAAAAGAATATTGCTGCGGTGGGATCAGTTGTTGGAGGTTTCGGTGGCCGTGGATGAAGATGGCGATTGATGGCAGCTTTCCGAATATGGTTTAATTCAGCGTGGACATTATAGGGTTGGGATATGGAAACAGCCCGCTGTACAACCACTGACCACTCAACACAACGGGACAGCGAACAGATCCTTGCACGAGCAAATAGTACCCGAGACAAAGACTTAGGTATCTTCCAGCCGGTTTCTTTTTAATATCCGTAACAACGGTTAATGCATAACTTATGCGACCACACGATACAACAAACCGAAGGATACCATTTACGCTGCTCCACAACACGTTTGATCACATCCCCGTAAGATTTACGGTACCTTCTGCACCACTCGGGTCACAACCTCGAAACGTTCTCGAAAACATCAACAGCCGGCTTCCACGGCCGAAGCTGTGGAGGCCGCTTACACAGCACAATTTGGCTTGGCTACGTGAGGTCAACTGCAATGAAAAAAAAAGAAACCATGCTGCCGGAATTGAGAGAGCTCACCCCGCACGGGCAAGACGCTAGGGCGCTCCGTTTAACTAATAACGTGCAAACATCTCTATCGCACAAAATTACGCCATGGTAAGGGAAAAATTTCGCGTCAAAAACGCAGCTGCAAAAACATATTATCAACTGTCAGGATACATTTGCTCTCTCTCTTCCACTCAAACAGCCGTGCTTTACGAGACCGAGAGGTCTGAATTCTGGAAGGAAACGCAGGATTTTTACCTGGCCTTAACAAAGGGTAAAGTGCTTACCATATGGCCAAAGAATAAAAAGGTATCGTCAACGCATCGGAACCAAACCTTCCGTTTCAATTCTGAAGATTCCAGAGCTACAGTTTCGAAAGCTTCTATAAAGATATTAGCAATGACAGGTGAAAGAGAGATGAAGCTCCTTACAAAAGTGGGTGAAACGTTGAGTTCTTCGACCTCAATAATGATACGGTCCAAACCCGGAAGTCGTTTGTTACTTAACGACAATGGCCGTGAAAGGCTCCGAAATCAACATCATAGTATAAATACCATAAGTTGGATACATGGTTCTAATGCAAAATAATATACAAGATAAAGCATTAGTGCAAAAATACAATTTAGTTTTGCTAATACTATAAAAATACCTCTTTCGCCAGAATATTATTTTTCCCGTTAATTGTGTACTGTTTCATTTAGTTTCTCTTCCGTTCTTTATAAATAAAGGGCCAATTTATGTACCTATAGAAATACAATTGCAATTATTTATATGCGGGAAAATAAATGAGCGCGAAACTTGAGTGGCTTGCTAACGATTTGCTACTACTCCTACCTAGGCTCATCTACTTCAAACTTGCTATTTGGATATTTGCGTTTTCTAAAAAGTTCAGTTTACCACTTTTTGAAGAATACAATCCATAATTTTATATTTACTACACTACTAAACTTATAAATGAAAATCAAATGATGTTTAACAAAAAAAGTTATTTCTCCTGAAATAATATTTTTTACCGCCAACTTCATTAAGTTGCCAGAAAGAATCTAAACAATTTTTGTATGTTGTTTGTGAACCGAGAGATAATTATTGATATGCTACTTAAACATACAGTGAGGTCGTAAAGTTTGGAATAAATTCGATAAAACATTTTAGAAGGGTTTTCACAGACAATTCTAGGACACGTCAACCATATTTTTTTAAAATGCCATTTTTTACGCCAATGGCATATTTTGATCGTGTTTTGTTTTGAAGCTGTGACGTCATCGGCATTTTTTTTAATTGCAACCCTTATTTTTCTTCACGAATTTGGATAGAACACATTTTTCTGAGTACGCAGATGTTAAAAAAGTATGACCTTAAAGAGGAAAACTTTTGAGATAATCAGTCCCAAAGTTTCGAAAATGTATGTTAAAGTTATTAGAGTGGGCCAATCATTTATCAAGGAAGCGCTGAAAACAAAAGACGGTTTTGACAGTTATTAAAATAAAACGATTGGTAAGGTTCTGCAGGAGTTTCAGTGGCGAATAGGATATTGCCAAAAAGTGCTTGGCGGTCACTTCGAACATTTATTTTGATTTTTTGTTTACCTATTTACTTTAATTATTCATCATTTGTGCAGAAACCTTAATTTTTTTTCAATTATCGAAGTCTTTGATTCGAATAAATTTTAATAACTGTCAAAACCGTCTTTTGTTTTCAGCGCTTCCTTGATAAATGATTGGCCCACTCTAATAACTTTAACATACATTTTCGAAACTTTGGGACTGATTATCTCAAAAGTTTTCCTCTTTAAGGTCATACTTTTTTGACATCTGCGTACTCAGAAAAATGTGTTCTATCCAAATTCGTGAAGAAAAATAAGGGTTGCAATTTAAAAAAAATGCCGATGACGTCACAGCTCCAAAACAAAACACGATAAAAAATGCCATTGCCGTAAAAAATGGCTTTTAAAAAAATATGGTTGATGTGTCCGAGGATTTTCTGTGAAAACCCTTCTAAAATGTTTTATCGAATTTATTCCAAACTTTACGACCTCACTGTATAGCACACAGCAGTAAACAAGAAATAACTAGCTTTGTGGGAATTCAGGTCTTCCTAGGTATATGTAGGGTGCCTTGATGTCAATTTGACGTATTTGTCCTTTCCAAGGTACGGGCAGATCGTTGTTTCCTCTCACTCTAAAGTACTTTAGAGTGAGATGAGACAATGCTCTATCCGTACTCTGATCGTAGTCCCCGCTCACTCGAAAGGGCTTTAGAGTGAGAGGGAGCAACGATCTGTCAGTATCCTGAAAACGATAAATACGTCAAATTGACATCAAGAATTCCTAGGTATAGGTATTGACAATGCTTGGTTGAGAAGGCATGGAGCTCCCCACACAAAAATGGCCCCTACTATGTCTCCACCTAAAAATGAGCCTTATGTCATCTTTACACGAAGTTAGCACAGAAATCTTCTTTTTTGCATAGTGATCGGGAAAGTCGTCTTTTTTAACGAAAAATCGTATTGAAAGTTGCACTTTTTTAACCCAAAAATCGTGAAAAAAGTACACTTTTTTGAACTATTTTATTGAAATGTCAATTTGACAGTCGTCGATTCCGAAGTTCTTTTCGACTAAATTTCGACTAACTATGCAAAAAAATTACGTGTACAACACGTTTTGAAAGTCCCTTTTTTCATTCATTTGCTTGAATAACTCGGGCTTCGCCCTCATCAAACTGCAAATCCATGAAAAAAAGTATAACTTTCAAAACTAGTTGTACAAATTACTATTATGAGTCACTCTCGTTATTTACTAACACGACAAGGATAGCATTCCATTAGCACGTCTCTGGGTCTTTAGAAGTGAATTTGACTAGCGGGGTATGTGTCTGAAGAACACGTTATTGCCGACCTTAATGATAAATCCCTATATCAAATGAAGATGTTATCAGTAAACATAAAATAACTACACGTATTGACAACATCATTTTGAACAAATTAAGAGTCGTTAATACAAAATTAAGCTGGTATGACACGATACTAAATTTTTCAAAAATTATTTTAGAAATTAACTTAAATGTCCGGAATTTGTGTCCAAATAAAAATTTGTGCATAAAAGAATTTATTCAAGTTGAAATTAATCATCGGGCGAAGAACAAGGCGCGTTCGCACGATGATTATGTGTGTTACCATTATTTTATCCCTACCAAATTAAGGAATTCATCCTACCCTGATGATATCATGAGTCACGGCGTCAACTAACTATAATCACTAATAGCTATTTTAGTAGGTACGGCAAAACAGCAAAGGCACATTTTTTTGCGGAAGGGATGAAAACAAAGCCAAATATACGATGTACCACCCTTAAGCGAAGGGGTTGGCAATACCTCGGCTAGCTCTTTTAACTCTCTGCAGAAAATGGCTTGGTGTAAGGATCAGGCTAATAAATTCTTCTTGATTTTAAATTGAACAGAAGGATAAATACAAATTGGGCGCCTTGTCCTTACTCACAACCTATAAAAACAAAACTAGCTACTTAAAATACGCCACCTACCTTTGGTGTTCCACCGCATGTCTAGATTACTCGTTCAGCTAGAGGGGTTGCAGAAGAAAACACAAACAAATAATAGCAATAACACATGAATTACTTGTATTAGCCCTTAGGCCATGTGACAGCAAATGAAGTGGTAGGACTATTGCTTATCAAATGAAATAATAAATAATATTTGGAAAATTACTTTCAAATATTCAATCCACAAAATGCCAATTTTAGCGTAACTCGCACTCCAGGACAACACATGTGCTATCACAATTGCATAGCCAACAACGCATAAAGCGCGGTACATGACTTACAATGTACATGCTTATTTCAGCAATTAGCGTTATTAAGGTTTGAGTCAAAAAGGTTGATTAAACTCGTTCAGTTTGATTTGCTAAGATCTTAGTAAGAACTGAGATAATTAAGGCAAACGCTTTTGTCGGAAAAAGAGGGATATGGATGTACTTACAGATTAACTTGATGTTGAAGTCCAGCGATCGCAAGTGGAATTATCCTGTTGTGTTGCATCCATCTATGAAAACGCTAAGCTAGATTTGGCTGTTAAATTCTGACTTCCAAAACGAAGACGCCATTGTTAGAAATCAGCAAACCACAAAAGGTAGGGGCGCATGTCGGGAATTTCTAACCCGTGCGGAAGCAGAATAGGGGAACTAAATTAACTGAATTTCTAGCCTTCGTTTGAGCCCAATTAGCCCATGCAAAACCATAACCCATACTAAACGATAATAGCTTCTTCTAGCCCGTAACTGCCAGATTTTGGCCCATAGCCTAAATGTTAAAAATTAGTTGCGAAAATAAGCCCGCGAAAGTATTCTTACCGAACGGTGTTCTCGGCCTAATTGTAGCAGAGGACGCTTCGCAGCGATTTTAATCGTCGGCAGCGCAAGGGAACCCAGCCTACACAGAATGCTCCTTACGAAAATAATTGAAACGGATTTAGCTTAGCCCAGCAATTCAAATCTGAGGAGACTCGCGAGAGCGTGCTTCTCGAAAAAAAACAATACTCTGTCAGCTCTTCGGCTGTTTGAACGCCAACTCGAATCGAAATGCTAGACCAGTTCCAACACGAAAACCGCAGGTGCTAATCGCGTCGCACCGCTGGCTGTGATAATCTTGAATTATTTTGCTACAGTCATTAGATATAAGGTGGTCCGAAATAAGATGACAAATGCATTAACGCGCTACAGAAATGAAATTGAAACGTAAAATATTTGTTTATTGCAGAAAGCAGCCAAGGCTTTAGAAATTAATATTTCTACTTATCTTCTGTTAAAAGCGCCAATACCCGTAGAAAAAACAACCAAGCCGAGGCATGTCCGGAAGCTACAGTTTGCAGATCCCACACCAGACTCGGACACATGTAATGCAACTTAAACTGCAATTTAAATCAAGTTTGGATTTTTAAATATTTGATTAAAATATTTTGACAATATCTATTCAATTTTTGTAATGTAATAAAGTATAAGGTACTAGCCTATGAATTTAAGGTCAGGTTTTAGAAAACCAACAAGAAAACTTAATAAAGTGGAAGAAATTCGATTAAAACAAGGAGATAGTATAGTAAACACATATGGACGTCAAATGCAAGAGGCTAGCACATCAGTTACTGTGTCTAATGACAATAACATATTGCGATTGATGGAAGAAATTTTAAATAAAGTAGAATCCAGTAATCAAGAAATGTTAAATAAGGTAACTGAGGTGGAAACCACAATGACTACTAGAATGACTACTAGTAATCGGGAAATAAAAAAAGACATTTTAAATAACGTAGCTGAAGTAGGATCCAATAACCAAAAAATGTTAAATAAGATAGTTGAAGTAGAATTCAATAACCAACAAATTTTAAATAAGGTAGTTGCAGTAGAAACTACAAAGTCAACAAAGATGGACGCAACTGAAGCTAAATTAATGACATTTCAAACTGAGAATGAGAGTCTTATAACTAGGGTACGGGAACAGTTATAAAGCTAATTGATGCATACAATAGAACCTATTGAGAAGGAAGTAGAAATCATGAGACCAGATGTGTAACAAAATAAAGATAAGTTGAAAAATTTTGAAAGCAAATTTGACAGGTATCAAACTAACGTCAGAAATCACATACAATCGTTAAATACCGAAGTAAAGGATATTACGGAATGTTTACAAAATAGAACTAACGACAATAATATTAGTTTCAATGGGGCAATTATTATGCAGACAAATAGTAAAAACCCAAAATTTTACAGAAATAGACAAGTGTTACACCCAGTTAAATTGTTGAAAAATCTAGAAAACTATTTTGATACCATGAGGATTTCAAGTAGTAAAAAGTTACATGTAGCAGTAGAATGTTTAGAAAACGAAGTCAACATTTGGGCCCAGTCATTTTAACGAATGGAACAACTATGAATCATTTAAGATATATTTTATTAACAAGTTTTGGTCACAGCATATACAAGAGAAACCTAGATCCGAAATGTATATGGCAAAATCATATAATAGTAAGTTTGGAAACTTGACTAAACATGTGTGGTACTGGATCGCTAGAACCGAAGATGGCTTAAATCTAGTTTAGTATCCTTAAAAATTTGATAACCAAAATACAAATAACACTTATACAATACAAGCTAGGGGTGATTCGCCAATTCCAGTATAAGCTAGGGATAGATCGTCTAATGCGGTTCAAAGTCGGGAAAACTAAATAACCCGGTACAATTAGCTCCAATTGTTAAAATTCGGGTTTCAAAGGAGCAACAAAACTATTTAAATTTTGTAAAGAATTATTTTAAAAAGTTTTATAAAATTCAAAACGTTAACAATGTAGTTGATTTGGAATGTGATGTTTCTGAAAAGGAAAAAGAAATGATGAATCAAGATTTAACATACTTAACAGTAGAAATTGAGAGAATTAAGCAGGGTTTATTAATAGATACTGGTAGCTCTGTGAGTGTCATGTCAGAAAAAATGTTCGAAAGAATATTAGAAAAAAATAATAAAGTACCTGTTTTACCAGCAGTAAATTTAACAATTCAAGGTGTTACTGGGGAACTAGAAAAGTTAAAAACAAGCTTTAATGTTAGTAAATATGGGAAATTCAAAACACAAAATAGTATTTTTGATTATTAATCAATTGAATACTACCTCAATTATAGGTATGGTATGGATGTATAAAGTTAAAACTAATTTAAATTTGAACAACAAAATAATGAAATTTATAGATTCAGAACAATGTTATGAAGTTACTTTTAAAAATAATTTTAACCAAGATAAAGTAGTATTCAATGAACTGAAATTAATATCAACAATTAATTTAGATATACAAGATGAGAAAAGATTTGAGATAAATGAAGTATTGTTTGAAAAGGACTATGAGTTAAGTGAATCGTTACAATTGCAAAAAATTTGGGTTTAGTTTTTAAAGATTTGAAAGAAGCAAATAATGAAGCGCAATACATGCATAATGATGGAGAGAGGTTTAAGAATCAACTTTAACAATACACCAGTTAAATAAGGAATTCAATAAGGAGAAATTATTTCCAATACAAGATATATTAGAAAAATATGATGGAATCTTTTCTGATAAACCAGGTTTATGTAATCGTTATATATGTAAATTAAACATTAAAGATGAAACAGTACTTGTACAAAAATCTTATCCAATACCTTTTTCAAAAAGAACAGCAGTTGAAAACGAAATAAAAAGACTATTAGATTTTGGTATAATTGAACATTCAGATCCACCATATTCTAATCCCATAGTAGTAGTTGCGAAAAAGAATGGATCAGTTCGAATTTGCTTGGATGCTAGAAGATTAAATACTATATTAGTAGAAGATCTAGAATCACCATCATCAATAGACGAATTACTACAGAAATTTAATGGTGTTAAGTTTTTGTCATCTTTGGATTTAACTTGTGGATACTGGCAAATAATATTGTATGAAACGTCTAGAAAATATACAGCGTTCTTAGTAAATGGTAGAAGCTACCAATTTAAGGTTTTACCTTTTGGATTAAATGTTTCGTTTGCTGTATTCAGTAAATGTTTAGATCATGTTTTGGGTCCAGAAGTGTTATCGTTTGCAACAGTGTATGTCGATGATATCCTTTTAGCTTCTAGAACATTAGAGGAACATATAAATCAATTAGCATTGGTTTAAAATAAACTTAGAATAGCTGATATGACAGTTAATGCTTATAAAACAGATCTATTGATGGATCAGACAAAGGTATTAATGTAGATCCTGATAAAATAAAAACTATTCAAGATTTTAAACCACACCATCTTTGGGAGTATGTAATTTCTATAGAAAATTTGTGTGCAATTATGCTACGTCTGTAGTTAAACTTACACATTTATTAAAGAAAAATAATAAATGCAAATGGGGAAATGAGGAGCAAAAATCATTTCAACAAATAATGGAAAGATTTATCAAGATAGTAACTCTATCACATACAGATTTCAACAAACATTTTATATTGCAACTGATGCATGAGGTTGTGCATTAGGAGAACATTTGTTTCAAATAAACGAAGATGGCTCAACAAAAAATGTTATTGTTGCTAGGAGAACATTACTAGAAGCTGAAAAGAATTATATGACTACTGAATTAGAACTATTAGCCATAGTATTTGCTTGCAAAAAATGTAGAACTTATATTTTAGGATATGAAACTATAATTTTAACAGATCATAAAGCTTTAGAATTTTTAAATAGCTGTAAAGCTTTGAGTGCTCGTTTGATGCGATGGAGTACCTATGTATTTACAAGAATATAAACTCAAGATAAAATATTGCAATGTCGTATATTTTTCATAACACAAACGAAAATTGAAATTTCAGAGCAATTTAAATGAAAAAGTTAAATAGAATTAGTAACGGGTGTTAGAAAACACGTCTTATCAGAGTCACCAATGAAAAAAATTTGGCAATACTGAAATGTATTATTGGTGACTCTGTAAGTCTATGTCAAATTCGATTATAGTAGGTTAGGTTTTGCGTCAGTTTTGACACAGACTGACGCAAAACCTAACCTGCAAACTTCGAATTTGACATAGATTTACAGTGTCAGCAAATATACATTTTAGTATTGCCAATGTTAAAATGTTACTGTTCTGTTATTTATTAACGACCTAGGCTGTTAAATGTATAACAACATTGCTGTTATGGGAAACTTTTCAGTCACGTTGACAGTTCTGTTATTGACAAATAACAAGTAGGTGTTATGAAAAACTTATTTACCATTGTATTTTATTAGTTAATTATAATAGAATAAAATAAATGTTATTAAAAAATGCTGTTTTCCGCCAATCGTACTAGAATTGGCACATTATTGACAACATTTTGTTGAGCAAAGTCAAACATTCCATTACATCAGCCGTTGATAGGTAATTTACAATAAAACTGTACAGGAATAGTATTCCAGTCGTAGGCCGGGAATATTTTTCGAAAAAAGACACGTTTTTCTAATTCTTTTAATTACTCGTATCGATAGGAGGAAAAATAGTATGTGTATCTTGGACAAAAAACAACATTCCCAGACTCCTGTGTTGTGATATTCACAGTTGTCCGAGAATGTTACGCTTTTCATCCTAGATACACAATGTACTATTGTTTAATTTTAATTAAAATCTACAAGACAGCTAGAAGCGTATACCTAACCTCAACAAATAATCTTACATGGCAGTTGTAAGCGTCAATTAATTGTCAAACTATGGATGCGGATTTGACTAGGAATTTTTTAATCTTATACCACACAGACAGCATTGGTGACCTGGGCTTTTCTTTAGTCGGATTCATAGTAGGTTGCTTATGTAGTTTTAAGTCGTGTTTAAATTAATATACAGTGCGTACCAAATGTATGGAAAGGGCCTTGTTATTTCAAAACTATTCAAGCTAAATCGATAATAGTATATTAAAGTATGAGTGGATAATAAGGTCTTTAAAACACGCGCGAGTTTTCGAGCACGACGGCGTAGCCGGAGTGCTCGAAATAGAGCAAGTGTTTTAAAGACCAGTTATCCACGAATACTTTACGCTATTTTTTATTATACCTGCAATACTGGAAATAAATTAAGCACTAAAAACTTAGAAATAATTTTTGTCGTGATAAATCGAGAGGGCATAATAATATTGCTACTATAGTTACGAGAATTCTTTACGTTTTTGTCGCGTCCTCGTCCGTTGTTGCATTCAGTCATTTCCTTGACAACCTTTAAAGCTCGGCGAGCTTTAATCAACCGTTTTCGCACGCTCAGACGTGCTTTAAACGGCGATTCTGATGCAGGTATAATAAAAAATGTAATATGCATGTTGTTTACAAAGCCTTCTATTATTTCCACAGTTTTGTTATTGTTTTAACTGAGAATGTCGGAAGCTGCACAGCAACTTGATTTTTTTTTTATAGGAAGGGGGGTGAAATCGCATACCGTTTGAAAGGCATTTTCAAGTAGAATTCAGCGACATGCCGCTTGCCATAATTATCTCTAAACATAACTTCGCTATTGTAAATTAAAGATTGTGGGTAGGTATTAACTGGATAACTGAAGAGTTAGAGAGCGATGAAAACAATGTCTAGTTTACGTTGTTTAACGAACGTCAAAAGCTTAAAACTGTGCCCGAAGTGCTAAATTATGGAGCATCTTACAGAAAAAGAACGTATAGAAATTTTGATGATGATGGGATACGGTGATGGAAGACGCAGTCATGCAGAAGTACCTACGCGATTTGTTTATAAATTTGCTTATAAATGATTCTTGTACTAGATGAGCTTCATAAGCTTAAAACACGGTTTCAACAATCTGATGTTCCATTAAACACCATAAAACAATTCATTGTTCCCCATGCTAACTGGATCTTCAGTTTTACCAGTTAATACCTACTCCCAATCTTTAATTTACAATAGCGAAGTTATCTTTAGAGATAACTATGGCAAGCAGCATGTCGTTGAATTCTACTTGAAAATACCCTTCCTATTTAAAAAAATCAAATTGGCTGTGCAGCTCCGGACCTTGTCAATTAAAAAAATAACAAAACTGTGGAAATAATAGAAGGCTTTGTAAACAGCATGCATATTAAATTGTATCGATTTAGCTTGAATAGTTTTGAAGGGTCGGTTCCATACATTTGGTACGCACTGTATACACAAACAAACCTATATGATGTCATTTTTGTTTGATGACGTGCATCGGTTGAAGTTGTTCCCTACTTTATCACCATTCGTGTTCTTACGCAACCTCCTAAAAGAATATACAGTGCCTTCAGAAATTATCGAACGTTTTTGAATGGTCATGGTTATATAACATATGAACAATATGTTGGTGGCACTGTAAGTCTATGTTAAATTCGAACTTAGCAGGTTAGGTTTATGCGTCAGCCTGTGTATAAACTGACGCAGAATTTGACATAGACTTACAGTACCACCAACATATTATTCATACGTTGTATAACCATTACCATTCATAAGCGTTCGATCATCTCTGAAGGCACTTTACTTCCACAACCTGATATTTTCTTGTTTAAAAAATGTAACTTCTTTATTCCCGGGTATTTTTTCGGAAGTTTTATAGTTTTTGGGTAATAAATCACAACTAAATGTGACACATAACCAATGCAATCACTAATTTCATATACGTTCAAGTGCAATCTTCTCAAAACTAATGTAGATAATAAAAAAATATGGAATTGCAAATGTGCTCAGAGTTTAATTTATAACGTTTTACGTAAAAATATATTCGTCTTTGTAATGCAAACTGAGATACATACACACGCTTATCAGAAAATTGTGAGAAGTGCAGACGCTATATGTTATCTGACATATTTTAGATTTCAGATGTGTTGCGGTAACTGCATGTGTTATACTTAAAATTCGTCCTTTGCTTGCTTGCGTTAGAAGTAGTATCTAAAAAACTTTGTAACTGCTTTTCGAGTTCAAGTATTTAACCCTGATAGGAAGTTATGCATATTTTAATGTGGCACTTATTGATGACGTTATCACTCATTTTTTACTGAAATTTTGCATGAGACTATAATTTTAGATATTGTACAACTTTCCTTAATGATATTTTGACATATTTGGAACAGAAAAAGTACTTTACATGTTTTTATCTACAGCTCGCGAGGGCTCAGAGACCAACCCAACATTTTAGTATTAAGATTTTCAACACTTTTGCGAAGAATATCGCCTGTAGCTTTTACGCCAATATATACACACCCTGTATAAACAAATATACGAACCAAAGAACCACGTTGAAACTGGTTGATGTTCGGCCACGAAGGCATGGATCTTCATTGTATCGAATCTTTCTGGATGAATTCACCGTTCTGAGACAAAGATGCAGAATATCTGTATTTCTCTTTACCTATCCAGCTAGTCTTCCTGTAGCTCTAATATTTTAATGAGGCGTCCTTTGGACACACGATCCCCTAATCGATTTCTCTTTGTTTTCTCCGTGACAGTCACCTAAGAATTCCTTTAAAACGACACTCATAGTAAGTTACATAAAACTTAAGTTAGAGTGACCTGGAGAAAATTGACGTGCACACGATTGAAGCCGCAAGAAACGAATGATTAATACAAAAATTATAATAGATGTATTATGCAAACAAGTGGAGAGGGAATATTTAAGATATCTTTCAACATTGGTGCACGGTATCTACCAAGAGGGCCAATGATGCCAAGTTGGTGCATTTTGCACTAGATCTGGTGTATTGAAAGCCCATCTAGTGACCAAAATTACGTTCTAGTGCTCGAGTGCAAACTCTGGTGTATTACCACCATAAATTGAAAAAAGTGCCACATTATAAGTCTTATGCTGTTGCGGATTTAAAACTAAATTATTTTTTTTTACATTTTTCGAGCCCAGGGTAGCGAAGTGTCATTTTCAACTTTTTTTCAATAATTCTCGAAAGATTCTTAGCTTGGCTCCTCTGTCGATAATACAGCGGACGAACCGCTCATTCCTGATGTGCTCACAAATCACTAAACGATATCAAAAACATAGAGAATGTGTGGGCTAATATTCACTTAATAAAATGGAAGCAAACTGAAAATGCAAAGCAATTTTGGTGTAAAGTAATGAATTACAAAGATGCATCTGGAGAAAATCCTTTTTATAAGTTGGAAACAAATTTGTAGCCATTTAAACGTTATTAAAAACAAACTAAGAAATAGACTTCACGTTGAGACTGTTAATGCAATATTAACAGAAAAGGCTGAACTTAAAAGATACAACAAATGTTGCTTTAATTACAAACTACCGGATTCGGTGTTTTCTAAAATCTAAACAAATGAAACATACAAAAATGAAATAAATCAAGACGAGAAAGAAGCATTTAATATCTATCTTTAATACATTAAAATAAATAATAATTTTTCGGAGTTCCTATTTTGTTGGTTAAGATGAGAAAGATTTACTTTATCTTGTGATTAAAAATATGTTAACTATGCAACTGGGAGTTAGCAATGTGCAATTTTTTATTTTTTAAATGTAATTAAGTTATATATTAAGTTAATAGTTAATGTTTATTATATATTTATTA
The DNA here is from genome assembly GCA_940337035.1 of Agriotes lineatus. Taxonomy (NCBI): domain Eukaryota; kingdom Metazoa; phylum Arthropoda; class Insecta; order Coleoptera; family Elateridae; genus Agriotes; species Agriotes lineatus. The sequence goes on along the minus strand of CALNHX010003999.1, from coordinate 51,218 downwards.
CTTTTGTACTGAATATTAAAATATTAAAATTTATCATTCAACAGGCATCTTCATACAACAAAAAAGTAATTGTTCGATATTGTTTTTGAACTCTTCAAATTCGGACTACGCACTGTTTTGGTGCATTTCTGGTGGATTCTTACGTTCCATTTAGTGCATTAAAAGCAGTGTAGGACTGGCCCACCAGGCGACCGGGCAAATGCCCGATAGGCCAATCCAGTTTGGAGGCCAAAATGTCCACATAATTTTATTTTTCAAATAGTAAAAACAAAAAAAATGCACAAATGTTTTTACAAAATTCAAGAAAATTCTAAAGTTTGTGTCAAAGTATTGTCCCAGTTTTATTTGTGCATGTATGCATCATGCATCTATTATTTCTTAGTAGTCGTGGAATGAACATGATTGTGTGTGTGAGGTTCCCGCAGCGTCAGTCAAAAAATTCCTTCATTCAATTACAGAGAACGCCTATTTAAATGAAAATGGCATAACAATTGAGACTGAATTTCCAGTATTGAGACATAGGAGAATAAAAAAATGCAAAGAGAAACTGTCGGGAATCCTACGAAAGAAAGAGTTTTGAAAAAATTTTAAATGGAAACTTATAAAGTGATTGTTAATCAATTAATGCAAAGCATGGAAGACCGATTCACTAAAAATTAGGAGTGAACCTTCAGTTTCTTTGATCCGAGTACTTTTCAACGTACTGCTCAACTAAATGGAGAAAATATTCCTGATTTCGCTTTTGTCGTAATTTCAAAGCTAAAAAACATCCCACAAGACATCATTAAACAAGAATTGATTAATTTTTCAATTTTTTTTCACTTTACAAAAAGAACAATCCCAGCCTATGGTGACTGTGACTCAACCAATCACGACCCCCTGATCACGACACTAATAGTGATGACAACGAAAATGACACCGAAGAAGATCCAAATTTTCATTTAAATATTTGCATTGGTGAGGGGACAGAGGGTGATTGTGCGGCTTGTATGAATTGTTGCTTTAAAATTTTACACAAATATAATTTGCACTCCTTTACATATAGTAATTTGTACTTAGCCTACAAATACTTACTGACATTATCATGCACCCAAACAGCCTGTGAAGGCGTGTTTTCTAAAGTGAAAATAATCAAAAATAGGCTAAGAGCTTCTTTATCACAAGAAAGGTTAGAATGTTTTCTAATTTTGAATGTGCAGTGTGATCTACTCCAAAGCTTGAATTTCGACGAAATCATTGACAAGTTGCCAAATAGATCAGTCTCTTGAAAATCAAAATTATTGATGTGATTCATTTTGTTAAGTATAATTATTATAATGGAATAGAGCGTAAAAATTCCTATAAGGTCAAAGCTTGTGATCATCATTATTTATATTTTTTCTTTATAATTGTTCCAAACTCAAAGTTTATAAAGAAAATGTTTTGTTATTTGTTTGAATGTCAGTTTATAAGAATAGAATAATTATCTACCTCCTACCTATTTTATTTTTTTGTTACCTTGTTTCATGTTTAAATTTTAAAATTATTAGAATAAATGTTTTTTTCTTCAAACGGCAGTAAAATATGGCATTATACTGCTGGATTGATGATGCTAACGTGTCACTTTATTGCCAAGCGGCAGATAATATTATCTGCCGCTGACGAGCGGCAGATAAAGTTATTATCTGCCGCTGACGACTTTATCTGCCGCTCGTCAGCGGCAGATAAAGTTATTATCTGCCGTTGACAACTTTATCTGCCGCTCGTCAGCGGCAGATAATATTATCTGCCGCTGACGAGATCAAGTAATTTTCTTCGAATTTTGTTCACAAAATTGTAAATAATTGGTTATAAAAACGTTTGAAGAAAAAATACTATATGTTATTCGGAGCAAAAGTATCTTTATGTGGCTCGGCTGTACTTATCGCAAGCTCGGCAGATAACCCGTCCAGCCTCGCCACATAAAATATAACTTTTGCTCCTAATAACATAATATACTATTTCCTTTCCTCCTTCGTTTTCTTTATCGTAGTTATTGATTTTGTTGTACTTTCACGTGCCATTACTGTACTGTGTCATTACTGGTAAGAGGGGTGCGTTTTCGGTCTTCGAGCTCCCTACAATTATAAAAATTTCGCCTGCAGCAGTGCTTTGCCCCCGGACTCCCCTTTAGCCGGGGGGCTGTTCCCCCCACCCCTTCCTCTTTTTTTACATGTGGAGGCCACATGCATTTTTTGCCCGGTAGGCAAAAATTTTGCCAGTCCGACGCTGATTGAAAGTATCTATAATTGGCAACACTACAAGCGGCGAACTACTGGGTTAGTCTCAATTGATGCAAGGAGCGGATGCGAAATATAATTATTGATTGCAAAGAACGCTTTAATTCAAATTTCTTACAAAATAAAAAATCAATCGGGATTGTTTGTAGATAATAAAATTAGTAAATTACTAATGTTGCCTACTCCATAATTTCTTCTTCTTTCTTGTAAATTCCTTCTGCAAGTTTCCATTTTATTTATTTCTTCTTTTCCCTGCGTTCTCCGTCTTCTTTTTTTCCTTTTCCCTCCTGCTTCAAGAATCGATATTCTCTCCCCGGCGATTCTAGTAAAGTGTTCATACCATTTCAACTGTATTTTCTCCGTGTAGTCTGTTAGTGGTTGTAATTGGAGTTCTCTTACATTTCTGTTTTTATCTCATCTCTTACTGTTTTTCCACTAGTTTTTCGTAGGTATCTCATTTCTAGTCACTTCTAGAGACTTCTGTTTTGTTTTCTTTGGTATGGTGTCAAATGCAAATTTTAGGTGCAGAAAGCATAAATGGAGTTACCCCGCTTTATCTAATCTTTTTCGATACATAGCAGGTCTTATAAGCCAGATTTATGGTGTTTAATTTGTCTTCTTTTTCTGTGTGCAATTTGTTCTTCTTGTAAGTGTTGTTCATCTTCGTTTCTGATTTTTCCATCTATTATCTCGAGTACATCTTTCTGGAACTATGTCGTGGCTTTCTGTTGCTTTTGATATCTGCAGTTTCTTTATAGCTCCTTTAAATTCCTTTTGTGTCACTGCATCATTAGTTTCCTGTTTCTCGCATCCTCTCTTGCTCTTGTTATTCAACTTTCTGCGTGTAGTTCTTCATATTTTCTTTCTTCGGTGTCTAAACTACATCTTTTACTTCCGATATTAATTTGTGTTTGCTCTCTGTAATACTTCCGGCTGTCTTTCCGTACTTTCTAGTCAATTTATTTTTTATTTAACAAATCGCCGACTGTCCTGAAATTTTTGTAAACTCTTGTACTGCAATGTTTGCCTAGTTTTTACTTAGTATGTATGTCCGCCTGTTTTTTTTCTTGTTCTAATTACAGGTATTTCTGCCAGCTTTGTTTCTTCCTTTCTGTTTTTTACTTTGTCGTTCCACACCCCTGTTCTTTTCTTTCTATTTCATCTGTTTTTAAGATTATTTATTTGAGTGCATTCCATTTACCCCATACTTGATTCTTTTTTTCAATCTTCTTCATTTCTTTCTAGTTCTTCTAATCTATATCTCAGTCTATCATATTTTCCGCTTCTCTTCATTAGTTAGCTTTCTTAATTGTATTCTTTCATAGTTTTGAATGTGTGTCTCTTTGGTCTATAGAATTTTCGTTCCCCTATTTACCAATCAATGATACCTCACTTTGGTTTACCAGTATTTATTTGTGTATACTTGTATGTGATCCTTTTGCTTTACGACCAAATGTGTTTCCTATTAATAATTGATTTCTATACAGAATTCAAGCATACCCTCTGCATTCTCATTACCCGTTGTATTTCTCCATAGCTCCATAGCAACTATAGACATAATTTGTTGATCAGCCTTTATTTAGTGCTTATTATTATAGTTAATTATTCTTTGTAATTTAATAAATAAATAAATTGTTTGAGCGACCAACTACAACATTAAGCTAAGCTTGAATTGTATTGCCACTCTCTGTGGCTAATTAAAAATATAATTGTTTAATTATGTTTTTCTATAATATATTACATTCATTTCCAACTTATTACAACTTATGCGCCGGCTAGCAATTTGAGACTCGTATTTGCAGGGTTAGGTTGTTACACTGTAGATAAATTTAACCATTGTATGGCAAATGCTCGACTCTAACGAATTACAGATAACCTCAAAATATTTAATCCCAAACAAAGCTGTTCGAAACACACAGAATTAAACGTACTTTCAACACAAACTAACCAACGATCAATTAGTTCACCTCAGGTAAATTGTAACAATGCTTCTATAAGAAGCAAGTATTTTGGATAACCTGGAATTTGTTTTTCAAGCGCAAACGGACGCCAACTCGCATTTGTTTTTCCTCCAGGAAACGCCGATACGGCTTCCGGTCTCCTCGAAAGAACGCCAAGCTTGTATTTGCTTTCTGGAACAGTTTCAGCTGCTGCTGCCTGTCTTTGGATCACGAACCAAGCCCAGCTCCTGCAACTTTCTCGAAACTCCCAATCTTGTTGAATCTCAGCTTCGAAGACGATCTGACATAGGCTAAGTTCCAGGTCCAATTTACTCTGCAACTGCACTCCGGAATACTGCCAATTGAACCACAGCTGGCCTCCGCACACAAGTAAAACGCACAACTGGGCTCAAAATATCAACAAAATTTATCAAAATCAGGGAGCCAAACACACCAGCTTTTGGCTTGGCTTCCCCAACAAACATTCACAAACTACTCTCTAGGTCACCCTAGTAACGTGTTTTACAATTGTTTATCTGTAAGTGTACATTCTTTGATCTTCATTTCTAATTGTTTTTGAAAATGTCATTCAGGAAACTCTAACCTCACAATTGGTTGCACTTTTTCACTTTTAGTTAATAAACACTGATTAACACGCCACTAGCACCTTCTTGTAATCTTCAGTAATTCTCAGGTTTTTTCTTATATGCTCTTTGCATATAGGTTCCTTCTTGCAATGCTTTGTAATCCCTTTCGCTGCATCATTGATTGTTGGCATTTCAACATGAATGCAAACGCTACATTAAACCTCTGTACTAAAGCGATTTTATTATCATGTCTTGAGATTACTTAATTAATCTGTCAGTCATCATAAACTTAGCTACATTTACCATATTGAGCACAAATTTGAATACAAGCTAATTGCAACCCTGACGATATTGTTTTACACAATCAGTAACCTTTGTTAATTAACTACAGTTATTGCTAATGATGTTTTATGTAATTATCACTGTTTACTAGTGACTCTTACTGTTGCAATAAATACAATACCAATTCTGGACCTATTTGGATATTGCTTTAACTTTCGTAAGTTAGCAATGCAACCAGAATTGATGTAAACATCATACCATTACAATATATTTAAATTATTGACATCTCTTCTATTTCTAGATCTATTCTTATAATACGTGTTTTAGTAATTATTTCATCTGGTTCATCAGTTACTATGATTTCAAGTGGCTGGCACTACATTTTTCCGCATCCCTCCTTTTTTCTCACATTAATTCCCAGAATCTGTATTCTATATTTATTAATTTCATCTTATTTCACTTTCTTTCTATCTGCAGTCTCCCAGTAATGCTTTGATACGGTCTAAGCCCTCTAACGATCTCGTAATCCCTCCAATAATCTTCTAATGTAGTAGCAGTATACATGTGAAATATCTAAAACTTGATTCCAGTTCGGGAAACCAACGTTTCAGATGCACTTTAAGAAGTTATTCAGAGAAGGTTTGTTGACAGGAAGGACCAATGTTAGTATGTCTGGTAGATACTGAAAGAACGAAAGTTTTGGTAATGATATATTTGAGGAGGGTTCAGATTGGAATAATCTTTGTGAGCAGAAGAGCCAAGCAAAACTTTCCGTTAAAAACAAGTGTAGCCTATGTTGACTTACAAAGAAATTACCACAGTGGTGGTTAAAACAGAATTGATTTATTAGCAAAAAACTTTTGTATTTATACACTACACTGAGGTTAATGTCTAAGCCTAAAAGTATGACTTGCAAGAACAATCGTATAAATGGTTGGTGGTAGTTGATATAGTAACAAGGTTACTATTAGTTATGTAATAGTATAAAAATAATATTGGTACCTTAATCCTACTTAGAATTTTGCTGAGACTAAGGAGTTTCAACCCTAGCAAGGGATCTTCTACATGCTACACATCGTAGTAACATGGGACCCACAGCTTTACATCACTTCCGAATGATGGCATTCTGTAGAGGTTTTCATCCGCATTTTTTATTTTTAAAAATCTCACCGGGATCGAGAATCGAACTCTCGACCCTTAGATCAGTAGCCAGAATGTTTAACCACTGAGCTATAAAACTCGGCTCAGGTTAAGGGTTCAATTATTCTCAATTGTGAATAAATAATAATTCTAATGTTATATACACGGTGGTAAAAATGGATTTCCCTGTGGTATTTGAAATAATATCAGATTATTATAATTAACAAATATAAGTCAATCTTAAAAATAAGCTTGAATTAGATTATTCTACTGTGGATGCAATAGAGTTACCAGTCATTTAACATAGCTTCAGTGCGTGAGTGATTGTGTCTTGTGCCAATGGATTAGTTTTCTATTATAAAGAATAGAAATATTAAGTTCTAGAACAAGCTTTTGGATCTGGGACAACCAGGTGAATTGCCAGCGTGGGTGTTCAACAAGGGAAAGCAAGTTTTAATGTCAGGTATCTCTGGAAAAAGGCAACAAAGGTCAGTGAAAATTTGATTGAACTTTTAGTATGGGTTATCTAATCAAGTTTCATTTGCGATAATTAGAAAACACTATGCATTAGATTTAGTAACTGTTTATTATAGTGATCAATTGAATTTATTTTCTAAATTCAACTTTAAATCAAGTACTTGGTCATTTTAGGTGTTTATTATTTGAAAATATCTTTGTGGTTATTTATTTAGATTAATAATAATTTTAATAAGTAATGTAAAATGTCAACGTCACGCTGTTGAAACGTTAAAATAGTATATTAAAGTATGAGTGGATAACAAGGTCTTTAAAACACGCGCGAGTTTTCGAGCACGACGGCGTAGCCGGAGTGCTCGAAATAGAGCAAGTGTTTTAAAGACCAGTTATCCACGAATACTTTACGCTATTTTTTATTATACCTGCAATACTGGAAATAAATTACGCACTAAAAACATAGAAATAATTTTTGTCGTGATAAATCGAGAGGGCATAATAATATTGCTACTATAGTTACGAGAATTGTTTACGTTTTTGTCGCGTTCACGTCCGTTGTTGCATTCAGTCGTTTCCTTGACAACCTTTAAAGCTCGGCGAGCTTTAATCGCCTGTTTTCGCACGCTCAGGCGTGCTTTAAAAGGCGATACTGATGTAAGTATAATAAAAAAAAATTGAAAGTACCTGAATTGAATACTAAATTTAAATAAATAACATTATACTGCTTATAATAGCTGTCTAACAGAGAAAAGTTCACATAAGTAAAATAGTTAACATCAGCACATCCATTTAGCTGATGAGAAAGATGACTCATTGCCTTATGAGAAATAGTCGTGGTTATAAGTAATTTCAGCTTGTCATAAATTAAATGTCACAGTTTTTAAATTACAATAAACGTTAAAGTGATATACGTTTCTTGTGATGTATTGCAATGGTATGTCGAATTAGTGTTGTAATATGTTATTACTTTAATTTTTAAATAAGGGTACCACGCAAATATTTTTCGTATTGGTGTGTTACGGTATTAAAAGAACTTTACGACACCCACCCAAGGTGAGCATCGCACCACGGAATCAGTCCTGAAAAACTGGCACACTTGCCCTGAAATCGGTTCGAAATAGGCTAAAAGGCCACGGCTGGGACGCTCAGGGAGACGGGCGTGAGTCACACGATACGTTCTGGGCAAGCGTGTGGTGGCATAATATATACAGGGTATGTCGAAATCATGAGGGCGCCACCAAGCCTGTCTTAACCCGGCTAACTGGGCCTGGACGGTTAGACGGGAGCGAAGCATGCAAAATACTCCGCCAATAGGATTACTCAAGAGTTGCAAGGTCAAATAACAAGTTCGGGATTGCCTTATGCAAGGATTGTAATTAGGTGTCAATCCGACCGCGACTACGCAGCTGTCTCACCCACCTGCACGCTCAAAGCTCCCTCGTTCCGTCGTACAATAATCAGTACAATGGAGGGGGCGTCTATCTGTAACAGAACATGCACAAGTCGAAACAAAACAATAGTTCCCTTAACTAACCAATCATGTATTGAACTTCGGGTTACAATGGGGCGGCAGAGTGCGTCGCCCTATATCTATACTTAGTCTATAATTAAGGGCACCAGCTGGCACGCGCGCTCTAAACTTAGCGACAGATGTTGAACAGTAGTGAACAGTAATGAACAGTAATGAGCAGTAATGAGCAGTAATGAGTAGTAATGAGTACAAATATGCTGGCGCGGCGCCTTATGCAGCGGACAGCGAAGATTAAATTAGCACTCGCGATATGGACAGTCTGCAATTCTGAAGGAATGCACCAATATGCTGGCGCGACGCCTTATGCAGCGGACAGCGAAGATTAAATTAGCACTCGCGATATGGACAGTCTGCAATTCTGAAGGAATGCACCAATATGCTGGCGCGACGCCTTATGCAGCGGACAGCGAAGATTAAATTAGCACTCGCGATATGGACAGTCTGCAATTCTGAAGGAATGCACCAATATGCTGGCGCGACGCCTTATGCAGCGGACAGCGATGATTAAATTAGCACTCGCGATATGGACAGTCTGCAATTCTGAAGGAATGCACCAATATGCTGGCGCGACGCCTTATGCAGCGGACAGCGAAGATCAAATTAGCACTCGCGTTCACAGCGGTAATCAGGTTAAAGACACATACCTTAATGCGTAGGCGGCGAGGGGGCCTGGTACAGTTGAGTTGCGACAGGCTGCAGTCGTAGGTGGCAGGTACCTTCGATGTTACAACGGCTATAGGAATGAGTGCACAACCGCCTTAATGGCGACGTGAGACGCGTCCAGGACGCGTACAACGGGACGACGAAAAATGGGCCACTTTCGTTCTGCGGAACAGATCCTCGTAGGTCGAGATGAAGGGGGCACGACCCCTTACTTACGGAAGCAGGAACTGGGGTCCAAACACCCACGCTACGCCGAAGACAATTCGAAAACTCCGACTCACAACTTGGTCGCGTCCCCACGTGACTAAACCTTGGCAGCCAATCGCGGGGCGATACAACGAAACAAGTTAATGCCGGCACCAATGGCATCACGCCTCAACGGCGTGCTTTCTAGGAGATTCGGAATTCGGAAAAACGCCATCAGAAAGGAGCTCCAACCGACGAAAAATACTGCTTTTGGAGCTAAATATGTGCGACATCGTGATTCTGGAATTAGGCGATGGAGCCAAATAAAGAACTAAAAGGGCTTAGCATAAGGGCACGCTGCCCTAAAGCCTAGGTGGCTATTTAAAATACCAAAATGACCTAACACTCCCCTTACTTGAAAGAGAGTTCCCCGAAGTCTCTTAAAATCAACGGGGCATTTTGGCTGCGGCGCCACGAGCACTCAAACGACCGGAAACGCTGATACGATAGCTGTACCCCCAAAGGAATTACGCACACCGGCCACCAGATAGGGTACGACAGGAGGGAAGAGAGAAGAGGAAGAAGAAAGACTGGATACGCCAGTGGAAATACGAAAAATTGGGTAGGACCTGGCGGTTCGCTGAGGGCTAGCACTCACTCCCCGGACCACGGAAGACGGGCGACAAGAAAACTAGCTGTCCCAAAGGAGTGGCGCTCCGCCAGGGGTCCACAAAACGATTCGTGTCTGGCTCCCTCGGGGAACCAAACGGGCAAAGACTAGGCAGACTGATGACAGTCTCGCCGATCCGGCTCGACTGCCCCTCCCAAAATAGGAGTGCCACCACAACGGTTCGCAAAACCACGTCGATAATCGACCACCAAAACGATAAAAAAAAAGGTAACCGACCAGACCCGAAACGGGTGTGGCACGCACTGCGGCGACGGCCACGAAACACCGACTGGACCTTAACACCGGGTCCATGACGGTCGCCTAACAGTGCGGTTTTGGAAGGTGGAAAGAGAAAGAGAACAACGGGGTTGGGTAGTTGTCGCCGGGACGCGGTAGATAGTAATGACAAGGGGAAAAGAAAGGTAAAGATAGAGCATAGAGAAGGAGGGTTTGGGGTTCCAAATTGAAACCGTAAAAATATCTAAAAAAAAAAAAACGCGCGGTTAGCGCTCGTCAAGATCGGGTCAATAGAACGTCTTACTCCCATGCACACTTCCGACCAACCGTTCCAAAAGAACATGGGGAGGGGGGAAAAAGGGATAAGTCCCTCGTAACCTGTCCCACAAGCCACCTGAAGAGGGCACGTTGCGCGTCACGGGATCGGCGCATTGTGGGGTTCCCACAACAAGGAAGCTCAGGGAAAGGCAGGTACTACTGAAGATACGGCTCTAAGCCGGCGGTATGGCCGTCAAGGCCTACAAAAAAAAGGAAGGGGGGTTAAGGAAAACGGGCGCTAGTAGACTAAACGTCCGTGGGATTGGGTTTTAGGTCTTTCGCGTGCCAAGTGCCTTTCGGGGCACCGGTCTCGTCGGACAGCTCGTAAGTGGCAAGCGAAACTTGCCGACTGATATAAAACGGCCCTATAAATTTTGGAGCCAACTTGGCGTTAAAATATTTCGCCGCATCGGAAAGTACGTAATTTCGTCGCCAGACGGTATCGCCTACGGCAAACTGAGCCGGGCGCCTTCGCAAATCGTATGTCGCCTTGGAGGCTTTGTACGCCACGTCTAGTCGCTTGACTATGTCTTCATATACCGACCTTAACGCGGGAGTCCGTCGTAACAAGTCTTCGCGACTCTCTACTCGTATTTGTTCCGAAACATCTACCTCCTCGGGGTTATTGGCGCGCGTCTCCTCTAACTGTATCTCTCTGCCGAAATTGGCGAAATATGGGGTCATGCCGGTGACTTCGTGTACTGCGGTACGCACTGCGCAAGCGACTTTCGACAAATATTTATCCCACTCCCGGTGGTTGTCTTTCACGTACGACGCTAGCATAGTTTTTAATACTCGATTAACGCGTTCTACGGGGTTGGCCTGCGCATGGTAATGCGCGTTAAAGATAATTCGTGATTTATACGTATCGGTAAGCTGTCGGAATTCTCTACTGCGAAACTGTACGCCGTTGTCAACCAAGACGTACTGAGGTGCTCCAAAGAGCAAGAAAACATCGTTCTCAATTTTCTGAGTCACCGCGGTCGCGGTGGCGGTACGCAACGGGAAGAAAAGGGTAAATTGGGTAAAGTAGTCAGCCACGGACAGAATATATACGTAGCCTTTCTTTGAACGGGGCAACGGCCCTACAATGTCGATAGATATCATTTGCCACGGCTTATCCACCACGGGGTGACGACACATCAAGCCGGCCGGGCGTTTTTGTTCGGGTTTCTGCGCTAGGCACGTCGCGCAACGGTTAACGTAACGGGTCACATCCGCCTTAAGTTTAGGCCAGTAATACCGTTGAGCGATACGGCCGTAGGTCTTATAAATGCCTAAATGGCCTGCGGTAGGTTCGTCATGGTTTTTGCGAAGAATCTCGGCACGTTGAGGCTTCGGAACCACCTCTTTCCAACTCGTGCCTTCGTCCAATTCGGGGTATTTTACGTTGACATGTTTAAACAATTTCCCTCGCGATAGTTTCCACGCCGAATACTTGAATGGTCTTTCTACGACGCGTGTACACATGCGCCTATACCAACGGTCAGTTCGACTGTCGTTCGGCGCCTGAACGCCGGCTTCGGGTTCTCCAGAATCGACAACTGAGACTACATCTATTTCGGGTATAGCACGGGATAGCGCATCCGGAACGACGTGGTCTTTTCCCTTCCGGTGTTTGATCGTGAAGTCGTATTGTTGGATTCGAACAGCCCAACGGGCGAGTCTCCCGGTGGGTTCCTTAAGATTATTTAGCCAGATAAGTGAATGATGGTCAGTGACGACTGTGAAGTGAGTGCCTTCTAAATACGGACGTAACTTCTCTATGGCCCACAGGACGGCCAAACATTCGCGTTCCGTAACCGAAAAATTACGCTCAGGCTTCGTAAGAGTCCGACTAATGTAACAGATGACCTGTTCTTGGCCATCGACGGTCTGAGTCAGCACGGCGCCGATACCAACATTGGAAGCGTCCGTCTGTACGATAAACGGGAGAAAAAAATCGGGACACGACAAAATGGGTGCCGAAACTAGACAATTTTTGATGGTTGTAAATGCGACTTCGCATGACTCGGTCCACTCAAACTTCTGAAACTTTTTCAATAACGACGTCAGCGGAGCAATAATGGCTGAGAAATTTGGTATGAAACGCCGATACCACGATGCCATGCCGACTACTCGCCGTATCTCCGAAACGTTTCTAGGTCGCGGCAAGTTAAGAATCGCCGAAACTTTATCGGGGTCGACTAAGAGTCCTTGGGCGTTAACGACATAGCCCAGGTATCGTAATTCCGGTTGGCAAAAATGACATTTATCACGACCCAGTGTTAAACCAGCGTCGTTTAGTCGCTGCAATACTTCGTCTAGAATCTCGACGTTGTTTTCGAAAGTCGGGGTACAAATAATCACGTCATCTAAATAGACAAAGACGTAAGGTTCCAATTCGGGACCCAACACATGGTCGACGAAACGTTGCCAAGTCGCTGCGCGTTATGAAGCCCAAAGGGCATGCGAGTAAATTGAAACAAACCGCGCCCGGGTACTGTGAAGGCCGTTAGTTCCTTAGATTTCTCTTCCATTTCAATTTGCCAGTACGCGGATTTGATATCAAGCGACGTCATGAACCGGGCATCGCGTAAGCGATCCAAAATCGAAGACACGTAAGGTATCGGGTAGGCGTCCTTCTCGGTGACGCTATTTAATTTACGAAAGTCAAAGCAGAAACGATAGGTTCCATCTTTCTTTTTAACTAGTAAAATCGGGCTCGACCAGGCTGAACGAGAACGTTCCACAACGCCTGATTTAAGCATACTGTCCAACTCAGCATCGATATGCGCCTGCATTGCGGGAGAGACCGGATAGTACCTTTGTTTAACCGGTGCCGCCTTAGTAGTGATTTTATGTTGAACGTACTTGGCGCAGCCGAGTTCGGGTTCAGCGATAGTAAAATGTCGGTTTACGAGAGTGTCTAATTGGGCTCGTTGATCCGAGTTCAGGTCGAACATAGACTGCAAATTGCCGGTAGGAGTATCAATGGCCGCTACGCCGGGTTTTGAGAATTCCCACTCCCCTCGAAACACGTCTGGGACTATTCCCACTGACTTCCAAAAGTCTATCCCTAGGATTAGGGTGTGCGGAACTTCCGGAACTATTAAAACATCGACAGCTACCACCATGTTATTTAAACGAATAGGTAAGTGCAGGGTACCTAGACTGGTTACGGTCTGTCCATTTGCCACTGAGCAAACGGGTCTCAGCTTCTTATTTATGTGCAGGCCTACAGTACGCAACACGTCCCAACCCTTAGCTCCTAAGATCGTTCGATTCGCTCCTGAGTCCAACAAAGCTAACAACTCGAAACCCATGATTTCAACAGTCACATGCGGTCGACGGTCATCAGATGACCTTTCTAATACGTAATCGAGAATGACTTTATTTTTCTTAAATTTGGTCTCGCGCTCCTCGATAAGTCCCTTCATAAATTTAGTCGAATTGCTAAACACGCGCGAGGACACTGCTCGACCGTTCAGCGTCTCGCGGGATCGTTTCCCTGTCCCCTATCTCTTGCTCGACAACGAGGACAAGTGTTTACGGTCACTTCAGGTTTGCCGCAACGGTAACAGAATTTCTTGCCGCGGGGTCGCGGACACCTACTGGCTCTATGGCCTGGTTCGTTACAGTTCCAACACCGCATGCTTGACTTGGGTGCCGGTTCTCGGTTCCTCCTCTCGGGAGTATTAACGTCACGCGTTTCGACAACATCAACTGGGCACGTTTCCGCGATAGGCGCGACCTCGACGTATGCCAAGTCTGTTTCTAAGTCAGACTTCTTTCTAGAAGGTGGCACGTAAGTTTCAATGGCATAGCGCCGTTCTTCAATCTTCCGTCCGTATAGCGCTAGCTCGTCGATCGACCGGACTTCCGTCAATCCCAACTGGGTTTGGTATAATGGTGAAATATTATGCAACAAAATACGCAACTGTTTCTCCTCGGGAACCGCTTCGGTCAGGCGCGAAAACATTGTGCGCATGATAGCGATATAAATGCCCATACTTTCCGTAGGGCCTTGCGTGCGACGTCTAATTTCGTCCAACAACCGTTCATCATAATTAGCAGGCTGAAACTCTAGACGCAATAAATCGACTAACTGTTGCCACGTGTTAGGGGTCGCTCTATTCGCGCGATACCATAGCAATGCGTTGCCCGAAAACAAATCGATGGCCTGCATAAACAACTCTTCTTCGGTAAGGTTTCTGGCCACTCTGAGTTCGTTAACACGCTCGATGAAAGCGTTGACCGACAGACCTTTCGGGTCACCTGAGAATTGTATGTTCCATTTCGAAACAGGGGTTGCCTTAAATGAGATCGTACGCGACATCGGCGATACAAAACTCGGAGTCGACATAGTTGCCGCCGTCGTAGTCGTAGTCGTCGTCGCGACGGTAATGGTAGGTACGACACCGGACGTCGATGGTAGCGTTACGGCGCTTTCTTCCTCAGCCGTAGTCGTAGACGACCCTAGCTTTACTTGGTTAAGTTCGTAGGTTGAACGTATGAGTGATAATTCCGCGAACGCTTTTTGTTTGAGCGCTCGCTCTTCCTCCGTTATAGCTGAACTATTCGTCAGACGGTTCATTCCGTGATAAAATTTCGTTTCAATCGTAGCCGCTACTTCTTTAGTCGGGTTAGCTAAATATACCTGAATCTTTTCCTCTAATTCGCCAATCAATGTTGTCACGGCCGTGAGATCCTCCTCGAACGTATACGGGTACGTCGGTCGCGTATCCATATCTGCGCGTCCCTCCTCTCTCAATACGTCGCGTAACCGGGAGCGCAACAAGGTAACCGCGCCGGAAGCATCACGGCCTCTGATTCTCAACTCGTATTCAGCATCCGCGCGAAGCAGGCGTTCAATATGTAGCTTTAGCACCATGTTTACAAACGGGAAAGGAACGACTTATATTATACGTCGTATAAAAAGGAAAACGTTAGCGCGTGTTTGGTAAGTCAATTACGTCAGATATCCGAACGAAATCGTAGACGGCAAGACGGGAGAAATCGGGAAAAAGTGGTTTGTTACCTCTCACACGACCGATGGCTTAACGGGACTATCTGTCCATATTCTTTGCGAAAAGACCGAACATAAGCGAAAAAGAGCAAATTCCAAAACTAGGCGGTCAACGAATGGCTTAACGAGCCTACTACCGACCAACAATGGTTACAGACAGTACTGCGCCCGAAATCGAGCGAAAGAAAAAGAAAAAAGGAAAAATCCAAAATGGGGTCGCGCGTTGTCACGCAACAAGGGGCGACACGTCAGAATAACCCAAAATTAGGCAGACGACGGGTGGCCTAACGAGAAAAAAAGACAAACAAGGTCTCAGACGTTAAAGCGTCAGAATTAAGACGCACAACGGATAGGCTTAACGAGACTACTCCAGTCCAATAACAGCAACAAGCAACAATTGGGCCGCCAAAATTAAGACACACAACGCAAAAAAAAGAAAACCGCAAAATGAGGTCGGGCGTTGTCGTGCACCAATAGGCTCCAGAGGTTGGAGCACCAAAATTAGGCGCGTTGACGAGAACAAAGGAGCCACAAGGCCCCACAAGGCCTCACACGATGGGCTGCCAAAATTAGGCAGACAACGGGTGGCTTAATAAGAAAAACGAACATACAAGGCCCCCGATGTTGGACGCCAAAATTAAGACGCACAACGAAGGGGCTTGACGAGAAGACGAATATCTGAAAAAAAACAGGCCCCACGTTGGGCGCCAAAATTAGCCTGTTACGGTATTAAAAGAACTTTACGACACCCACCCAAGGTGAGCATCGCACCACGGAATCAGTCCTGAAAAACTGGCACACTTGCCCTAAAATCGGTTCGAAATAGGCTAAAAGGCCACGGCTGGGACGCTCAGGGAGTCGGGCGTGAGTCACACGATACGTTCTGGGCAAGCGTGTGGTGGCATAATATATACAGGGTATGTCGAAATCATGAGGGCGCCACCAAGCCTGTCTTAACCCGGCTAACCGGGCCTGGACGGTTAGACGGGAGCGAAGCATGCAAAATACTCCGCCAATAGGATTACTCAAGAGTTGCAAGGTCAAATAACAAGTTCGGGATTGCCTTATGCAAGGATTGTAATTAGGTGTCAATCCGACCGCGACTACGCAGCTGTCTCACCCACCTGCACGCTCAAAGCTCCCTCGTTCCGTCGTACAATAATCAGTACAATGAAGGGGGCGTCTATCTGTAACAGAACATGCACAAGTCGAAACAAAACAATAGTTCCCTTAACTAACCAATCATGTATTGAACTTCGGGTTACAATGGGGCGGCAGAGTGCGTCGCCCTATATCTATACTTAGTCTATAATTAAGGGCACCAGGTGGCACGCGCGCTCTAAACTTAGCGACAGATGTTGAACAGTAGTGAACAGTAATGAACAGTAATGAGCAGTAATGAGCAGTAATGAGTAGTAATGAGTACAAATATGCTGGCGCGGCGCCTTATGCAGCGGACAGCGAAGATTAAATTAGCACTCGCGATATGGACAGTCTGCAATTCTGAAGGAATGCACCAATATGCTGGCGCGACGCCTTATGCAGCGGACAGCGAAGATTAAATTAGCACTCGCGATATGGACAGTCTGCAATTCTGAAGGAATGCACCAATATGCTGGCGCGACGCCTTATGCAGCGGACAGCGATGATTAAATTAGCACTCGCGATATGGACAGTCTGCAATTCTGAAGGAATGCACCAATATGCTGGCGCGACGCCTTATGCAGCGGACAGCGAAGATCAAATTAGCACTCGCGTTCACAGCGGTAATCAGGTTAAAGACACATACCTTAATGCGTAGGCGGCGAGGGGGCCTGGTACAGTTGAGTTGCGACAGGCTGCAGTCGTAGGTGGCAGGTACCTTCGATGTTACAACGGCTATAGGAATGAGTGCACAACCGCCTTAATGGCGACGTGAGACGCGTCCAGGACGCGTACAACGGGACGACGAAAAATGGGCCACTTTCGTTCTGCGGAACAGATCCTCGTAGGTCGAGATGAAGGGGGCACGACCCCTTACTTACGGAAGCAGGAACTGGGGTCCAAACACCCACGCTACGCCGAAGACAATTCGAAAACTCCGACTCACAACTTGGTCGCGTCCCCACGTGACTAAACCTTGGCAGCCAATCGCGGGGCGATACAACGAAACAAGTTAATGCCGGCACCAATGGCATCACGCCTCAACGGCGTGCTTTCTAGGAGATTCGGAATTCGGAAAAACGCCATCAGAAAGGAGCTCCAACCGACGAAAAATACTGCTTTTGGAGCTAAAAGGGCTTAGCATAAGGGCACGCTGCCCTAAAGCCTAGGTGGCTATTTAAAATACCAAAATGACCTAACACTCCCCTTACTTGAAAGAGAGTTCCCCGAAGTCTCTTAAAATCAACGGGGCATTTTGGCTGCGGCGCCACGAGCACTCAAACGACCGGAAACGCTGATACGATAGCTGTACCCCCAAAGGAATTACGCACACCGGCCACCAGATAGGGTACGACAGGAGGGAAGAGAGAAGAGGAAGAAGAAAGACTGGATACGCCAGTGGAAATACGAAAAATTGGGTAGGACCTGGCGGTTCGCTGAGGGCTAGCACTCACTCCCCGGACCACGGAAGACGGGCGACAAGAAAACTAGCTGTCCCAAAGGAGTGGCGCTCCGCCAGGGGTCCACAAAACGATTCGTGTCTGGCTCCCTCGGGGAACCAAACGGGCAAAGACTAGGCAGACTGATGACAGTCTCGCCGATCCGGCTCGACTGCCCCTCCCAAAATAGGAGTGCCACCACAACGGTTCGCAAAACCACGTCGATAATCGACCACCAAAACGATAAAAAAAAAGGTAACCGACCAGACCCGAAACGGGTGTGGCACGCACTGCGGCGACGGCCACGAAACACCGACTGGACCTTAACACCGGGTCCATGACGGTCGCCTAACAGTGCGGTTTTGGAAGGTGGAAAGAGAAAGAGAACAACGGGGTTGGGTAGTTGTCGCCGGGACGCGGTAGATAGTAATGACAAGGGGAAAAGAAAGGTAAAGATAGAGCATAGAGAAGGAGGGTTTGGGGTTCCAAATTGAAACCGTAAAAATATCTAAAAAAAAAAAACGCGCGGTTAGCGCTCGTCAAGATCGGGTCAATAGAACGTCTTACTCCCATGCACACTTCCGACCAACCGTTCCAAAAGAACATGGGGAGGGGGGAAAAAGGGATAAGTCCCTCGTAACCTGTCCCACAAGCCACCTGAAGAGGGCACGTTGCGCGTCACGGGATCGGCGCATTGTGGGGTTCCCACAACAAGGAAGCTCAGGGAAAGGCAGGTACTACTGAAGATACGGCTCTAAGCCGGCGGTATGGCCGTCAAGGCCTACAAAAAAAAGGAAGGGGGGTTAAGGAAAACGGGCGCTAGTAGACTAAACGTCCGTGGGATTGGGTTTTAGGTCTTTCGCGTGCCAAGTGCCTTTCGGGGCACCGGTCTCGTCGGACAGCTCGTAAGTGGCAAGCGAAACTTGCCGACTGATATAAAACGGCCCTATAAATTTTGGAGCCAACTTGGCGTTAAAATATTTCGCCGCATCGGAAAGTACGTAATTTCGTCGCCAGACGGTATCGCCTACGGCAAACTGAGCCGGGCGCCTTCGCAAATCGTATGTCGCCTTGGAGGCTTTGTACGCCACGTCTAGTCGCTTGACTATGTCTTCATATACCGACCTTAACGCGGGAGTCCGTCGTAACAAGTCTTCGCGACTCTCTACTCGTATTTGTTCCGAAACATCTACCTCCTCGGGGTTATTGGCGCGCGTCTCCTCTAACTGTATCTCTCTGCCGAAATTGGCGAAATATGGGGTCATGCCGGTGACTTCGTGTACTGCGGTACGCACTGCGCAAGCGACTTTCGACAAATATTTATCCCACTCCCGGTGGTTGTCTTTCACGTACGACGCTAGCATAGTTTTTAATACTCGATTAACGCGTTCTACGGGGTTGGCCTGCGCATGGTAATGCGCGTTAAAGATAATTCGTGATTTATACGTATCGGTAAGCTGTCGGAATTCTCTACTGCGAAACTGTACGCCGTTGTCAACCAAGACGTACTGAGGTGCTCCAAAGAGCAAGAAAACATCGTTCTCAATTTTCTGAGTCACCGCGGTCGCGGTGGCGGTACGCAACGGGAAGAAAAGGGTAAATTGGGTAAAGTAGTCAGCCACGGACAGAATATATACGTAGCCTTTCTTTGAACGGGGCAACGGCCCTACAATGTCGATAGATATCATTTGCCACGGCTTATCCACCACGGGGTGACGACACATCAAGCCGGCCGGGCGTTTTTGTTCGGGTTTCTGCGCTAGGCACGTCGCGCAACGGTTAACGTAACGGGTCACATCCGCCTTAAGTTTAGGCCAGTAATACCGTTGAGCGATACGGCCGTAGGTCTTATAAATGCCTAAATGGCCTGCGGTAGGTTCGTCATGGTTTTTGCGAAGAATCTCGGCACGTTGAGGCTTCGGAACCACCTCTTTCCAACTCGTGCCTTCGTCCAATTCGGGGTATTTTACGTTGACATGTTTAAACAATTTCCCTCGCGATAGTTTCCACGCCGAATACTTGAATGGTCTTTCTACGACGCGTGTACACATGCGCCTATACCAACGGTCAGTTCGACTGTCGTTCGGCGCCTGAACGCCGGCTTCGGGTTCTCCAGAATCGACAACTGAGACTACATCTATTTCGGGTATAGCACGGGATAGCGCATCCGGAACGACGTGGTCTTTTCCCTTCCGGTGTTTGATCGTGAAGTCGTATTGTTGGATTCGAACAGCCCAACGGGCGAGTCTCCCGGTGGGTTCCTTAAGATTATTTAGCCAGATAAGTGAATGATGGTCAGTAACGACTGTGAAGTGAGTGCCTTCTAAATACGGACGTAACTTCTCTATGGCCCACAGGACGGCCAAACATTCGCGTTCCGTAACCGAAAAATTACGCTCAGGCTTCGTAAGAGTCCGACTAATGTAACAGATGACCTGTTCTTGGCCATCGACGGTCTGAGTCAGCACGGCGCCGATACCAACATTGGAAGCGTCCGTCTGTACGATAAACGGGAGAAAAAAATCGGGACACGACAAAATGGGTGCCGAAACTAGGCAATTTTTGATGGTTGTAAATGCGACTTCGCATGACTCGGTCCACTCAAACTTCTGAAACTTTTTCAATAACGACGTCAGCGGAGCAATAATGGCTGAGAAATTTGGTATGAAACGCCGATACCACGATGCCATGCCGACTACTCGCCGTATCTCCGAAACGTTTCTAGGTCGCGGCAAGTTAAGAATCGCCGAAACTTTATCGGGGTCGACTAAGAGTCCTTGGGCGTTAACGACATAGCCCAGGTATCGTAATTCCGGTTGGCAAAAATGACATTTATCACGACCCAGTGTTAAACCAGCGTCGTTTAGTCGCTGCAATACTTCGTCTAGAATCTCGACGTTGTTTTCGAAAGTCGGGGTACAAATAATCACGTCATCTAAATAGACAAAGACGTAAGGTTCCAATTCGGGACCCCACACATGGTCGACGAAGCGTTGCCAAGTCGCTGGCGCGTTATGAAGCCCAAAGGGCATGCGAGTAAATTTAAACAAACCGCGCCCGGGTACTGTGAAGGCCGTTAGTTCCTTAGATTTCTCTTCCATTTCAATTTGCCAGTACGCGGATTTGATATCAAGCGACGTCATGAACCGGGCATCGCGTAAGCGATCCAAAATCGAAGACACGTAAGGTATCGGGTAGGCGTCCTTCTCGGTGACGCTATTTAATTTACGAAAGTCAAAGCAGAAACGATAGGTTCCATCTTTCTTTTTAACTAGTAAAATCGGGCTCGACCAGGCTGAACGAGAACGTTCCACAACGCCTGATTTAAGCATACTGTCTAACTCAGCATCGATATGCGCCTGCATTGCGGGAGAGACCGGATAGTACCTTTGTTTAACCGGTGCCGTCTTAGTAGTCATTTTATGTTGAACGCACTTGGCGCAGCCGAGTTCGGGTTCAGCGATAGTAAAATGTCGGTTTACGAGAGTGTCTAATTGGGCTCGTTGATCCGAGTTCAGGTCGAACATAGACTGCAAATTGCCGGTAGGAGTATCAATGGCCGCTACGCCGGGTTTTGAGAATTCCCACTCCCCTCGAAACACGTCTGGGACTATTCCCACTGACTTCCAAAAGTCTATCCCTAGGATTAGGGTGTGCGGAACTTCCGGAACTATTAAAACATCGACAGCTACCACCCTGTTATTTAAACGAATAGGTAAGTGCAGGGTACCTAGACTGGTTACGGTCTGTCCATTTGCCACTGAGCAAACGGGTCTCAGCTTCTTATTTATGTGCAGGCCTACAGTACGCAACACGTCCCAACCCTTAGCTCCTAAGATCGTTCGATTCGCTCCTGAGTCCAACAAAGCTAACAACTCGAAACCCATGATTTCAACAGTCACATGCGGTCGACGGTCATCAGATGACCTTTCTAATACGTAATCGAGAATGACTTTATTTTTCTTAAATTTGGTCTCGCGCTCCTCGATAAGTCCCTTCATAAATTTAGTCGAATTGCTAAACACGCGCGAGGACACTGCTCGACCGTTCAGCGTCTCGCGGGATCGTTTCCCTGTCCCCTATCTCTTGCTCGACAACGAGGACAAGTGTTTACGGTCACTTCAGGTTTGCCGCAACGGTAACAGAATTTCTTGCCGCGGGGTCGCGAACACCTACTGGCTCTATGGCCTGGTTCGTTACAGTTCAAACACCGCATGCTTGACTTGGGTGCCGGTTCTCGGTTCCTCCTCTCGGGAGTATTAACGTCACGCGTTTCGACAACATCAACTGGGCACGTTTCCGCGATAGGCGCGACCTCGACGTATGCCAAGTCTGTTTCTAAGTCAGACTTCTTTCTAGAAGGTGGCACGTAAGTTTCAATGGCATAGCGCCGTTCTTCAATCTTCCGTCCGTATAGCGCTAGCTCGTCGATCGACCGGACTTCCGTCAATCCCAACTGGGTTTGGTATAATGGTGAAATATTATGCAACAAAATACGCAACTGTTTCTCCTCGGGAACCGCTTCGGTCAGGCGCGAAAACATTGTGCGCATGATAGCGATATAAATGCCCATACTTTCCGTAGGGCCTTGCGTACGACGTCTAATTTCGTCCAACAACCGTTCATCATAATTAGCAGGCTGAAACTCTAGACGCAATAAATCGACTAACTGTTGCCACGTGTTAGGGGTCGCTCTATTCGCGCGATACCATAGCAATGCGTTGCCCGAAAACAAATCGATGGCCTGCATAAACAACTCTTCTTCGGTAAGGTTTCTGGCCACTCTGAGTTCGTTAACACGCTCGATGAAAGCGTTGACCGACAGACCTTTCGGGTCACCTGAGAATTGTATGTTCCATTTCGAAACAGGGGTTGCCTTAAATGAGATCGTACGCGACATCGGCGATACAAAACTCGGAGTCGACATAGTTGCCGCCGTCGTAGTCGTAGTCGTCGTCGCGACGGTAATGGTAGGTACGACACCGGACGTCGATGGTAGCGTTACGGCGCTTTCTTCCTCAGCCGTAGTCGTAGACGACCCTAGCTTTACTTGGTTAAGTTCGTAGGTTGAACGTATGAGTGATAATTCCGCGAACGCTTTTTGTTTGAGCGCTCGCTCTTCCTCCGTTATAGCTGAACTATTCGTCAGACGGTTCATTCCGTGATAAAATTTCGTTTCAATCGTAGCCGCTACTTCTTTAGTCGGGTTAGCTAAATATAGCTGAATCTTTTCTTCTAATTCGCCAATCAATGTTGTCACGGCCGTGAGATCCTCCTCGAACGTATACGGGTACGGCGGTCGCGTATCCATATCTGCGCGTCCCTCCTCTCTCAATACGTCGCGTAACCGGGAGCGCAACAAGGTAACCGTGCCGGAAGCATCACGGCCTCTGATTCTCAACTCGTATTCAGCCTCCGCGCGAAGCAGGCGTTCAATATGTAGCTTTAGCACCATATTTACAACCGGGAAAGGACCGACTTGTGTAATACGTCGTATAAAAAGAAAAACGTTAGCACGTGTTTGGTAAGTCAATTACGTCAGATATCCGAACCAAATCGTAGACGGTCAAGACGGGAGAAATCGGGAAAAAGTGGTTTGTTACCTTTCACTCGCCCAATGGCTTAACGGGACTATCTGTCCATATCCTTTGCGAAGAGACCGAACATAAGCGAAAAAGAGCAAATTCCAAAACTAGGCGGTCAACGAATGGCTTAACGCGCCTACTATCAACCAACAATGGTCACAGACAGTACTGCGCCCGAAATCGAGCGACAGAAAAAGAAAAACGAGAAAAAAAAAATCCGAAATGGGGTCGCGCATTGTCACGCAACAAGGTCTCAGACGTTAGAATAGCCAAAATTAAGACGTACGACGGGTGGGCTTAACGAGACTACTACCGTCCAACAACAACAACAAACAACAAGCCCCACGCGATTGGGCCGCCAAAATTAGCCTGTTACGGTATGAAAAGGACTTTACGACACCCACCCAAGGTGAGCATCGCACCACGGAATCAGTCCTGAAAACATGACGCACTTGCCCTGAGATCGGTTCGAAATAGGCTAATAGGCCACGGCTGGAACGCTCAGGGAGTCGGGCGTGAGTCACACGATACGTTCTGGGCAAGCGCGCTGTGGCATAATATATACAGGGTATGTCGAAATTATGAGGGCGCCACCAAGCCTGTCGTAACCCGGCTAACCGGGCCTGGACGGTTAGACGGGAGCGAAGCATGCAAAAATACTCCGCCAATAAGATTATTCAAGAGTTGCAAGGTCAAACAACAACTTCGGGATTGCCTTAAGCAAGGATTGTGATTAGGTGTCCATCCGACCACGACTACGCAGCTGTCCCACTCACCTGCACGCTCACAGCTTCCTCGTTCCGTCGTACAATAATTCGTACAATAAAGGGGCGTCTATCTGTAACAGAACATGCACAAACCGAAACAAACAATAGTTCCCTTAACTAACCAATCATATATTTCACTTCGAGTTACAATGGGATAGCAGAATGCGTCGCCCTGTATCTAACCTTACTCTATAATTAAGGGCACCAGCTGGCACGCGCGCTCTAAGCTTAACGACAGATGTTGAACATTAGTGAACAGCAATAATAGGTACAAAGATACAAATTGCCTTATGCAAGGGCAGCGACGATTTACATTAGCCTTCACGGCCTGAACTGTCTGCAGTCTGAATGAATACACTAGCGTAGTAATGAGTAGTAATGAGTAACACTCGCGTTCACAGCGGTAATCAGGTTAAAGGCACATACCTTAATGCGTGGGCGGCGAGGGAGCCTGGTACAGCTGAGTTGCGACGAGCTGCAATCGTAGGTGGTAGGTACCTTCGGTGTTACAACGGCGAAAGGGGGTGAATGCATAACCGCCTCAATGGCGACGGGAGACGCGTCGAGACGCGTACAACGGGACGACGAAAATGATGGGGGCCTCACTCGTTCTGCTGAACCAAATCCTCGTAGGTCGAGATGAAGGGGGCACGACCCCTCACTAATAGTAGCAGGAACTGGGCTCCAAAACACCCACGTTACGCCGAAGATCACTCGACAAATTTCGAATCACCACCACCACACACCCAAGCGCTCTCTGCCACGGGCTCTGGAAGACTCACCGAGGGAAGCGTCGGCAAAAGGTCACCTTCGCCGCGTCCCCCACGTGACTAAACCACAGCGAATCGCAAGGCGATGAAATGAAACCAACCAATGCGGGCCACGCTGGTATCACGCCGCCACCGCGTGCTAAATGAAACAAACCAATGCGGGCCACGCTGGTATCACGCCGCCACAGCGTGCTATTCAGAATTCAGAAAAACGCCATCAGAGGAGAGCTCCAACCGACGACAAATACTGCTTTTTAGGCTAACTATGTGCGAAATTGTGATTCTGGAATTAGGCGATGGAGCCAAATAAAGAGCTAAAAGGGCTTAGCATACGGGCGCGCTGCTCTAAGCTTAGGCGGCTATTCAAAATACCAAAATGACCTAACTAACGGCGTGAAATGCAATTAAGCATCTGAAATAGCAAAATGACTTAACATGGTTCACTGTCTGAAGCAGGGTTGTAGAGGCGGAATCGGATTCGGGAGTCGGAACTTTTTGGGTAGAGCCAGAGTTGAGGAGTCGAAACCATTTAAGTGTCGGTATAAATTACCCGCATCCGATTCCCATTTTATAAACATTTTTTTTTGCAGAAACTGAAAACTGTAAACTATTTGAACGACTGTACTACTGACTATTTGAAGACTCAGACCCAGGGTTGATAATAATTTAAATTCGATTTTTTATTGAAATCAAACATTTATCTATTTTCTTATTTTTCTTTATTTATGATAGTTTATGACTATACACGTGCACTATAAAATAAATTAATTCAAAGATGAATGAGTGTGCAAAGTGTATTCTAGAATAAGTGTTGTGCCACCGCTTGTAAATTTAAATTCCTACTAAACTATTTAAAAATCACAACTTTTTCTTTATATAGCGAAATAAACAGTTATATTTTACCAGTAACTTTTTTATGTGATTGAAAATAAAACAACGAAAGTACGTATTACAATCATTTCTAACTTTTATAGTGCACCTTATTTTTCATTTGGGTTTCACTTTCAATAAACTATAATTTCAGATTTTACCATCTACGTAAACGTTTTACTTTTTGTTCTTAATTTTAAACACTCGTATCCTAACTTTCCATTATGTTGCTATTGTTAATTTATGATTCTAAATAGCAAATATTAAACAAGATTATAATTATATCATTTATTATAATCAAACACATTCACCAAAGCTGGCAAAATTCCTCATGAGCCGGTAAAGTTTCTCAGGTAAATGAGAAGGTATGAGGGGGTGGAGGTTATCAATATTCTAATATTGTCGGAGTCAGATTCAAACTACCACAGCCCTGGTCTGAAGTCTGTTTTATTATATCTTATGACACGACATATTATGTTGAAGTGGTACTTGACCAACAATGGTATAAAGTAACAAAATTATTTTTTTTATAATCCACTTTCATTGCGACGATTTTTATATGAATATGAAAGAAAAATGAAAAACTACAGCCAGCCCACCGCATTCGCAGAGGTAAAAGACGCAGGTACTCCCGAATGTGAAAAATTGTGAATATTTTTAGATCCTCCAAACTCTTTAATACTTTAAACCATATTTAACCTACAATAAAATAGCATGGCACCCCCAAACAGCGTAGCCCACAGCTCTTTAGCGCACTGAAACTTTTATAAAATTGAACTATTCATAATGGTTAATTTCTTAATATAATTTTGCATGTTGTACTGCTCGCCAAGAGTAAATTTATTCATGGCGAGCTGTTTTACGATTGAGACAACACACACACACACACACGCAAATCGTCCGACTTTTTCGATGGAATGCTCGTCACATGCAAGTCACTGTGTATATTCCGTTCACTTTGTTTGCCATAATATAAGACCATAGAAAATTGGCATTTAAGTTGGCAGTAAAGCTGTCTGTTTAATTAAGTTATGTTTTTCTAAGTTTGAGGTTATACATAGCGTCAAGGCCCAGTGCTAGTTTGCAATAGAAAAATCTTCACACATCTTTAATCCAATTTAACACAAGCCTTGCCCAAAGTAGGAATAACCCGATGAATCACTCACTTTTGATCATTTTTAGCAGACTTAGGGCCGGTTGCAGAAAGCAATGTTAAGTCTGGTGTTAGCTAACGCGACGTCAAAGTGAACAAAAACGAATCAAATCTCAAATGTTTATGGCAACTAATACATTAGTAAACAAAATTCGATGCGATTTTGTTCACTTTAACGCAACGTTAGCTAACACTAGAGTACCTATATAATAAGTAGGATAAGAGTACGGCAAATGCAGGAACAGTATTTGATTGGTTGGATCCCTATGCATGTATGTACAATAGATCTAGATGCGATTTAGAAGTGGTCGACAGGTTTTTGATTGTTTGTAATTGGTGACATTCAACTGACATTACATTAAACTTGTCAAAGTTAGTAAAAACACGCAGTTCGTAATTAATTTGTAAAATAAGTGGCGAAATTTGAGGATTTTTCCTCACATAATTTTGTTAATTATGTAATTTTTCAATTTCCTTTTTCCCTTGACCTATTTTCAATAATTTCGTTTTAGCATGACTGGTTGCTCTGTCCATGGTTGCAAGAACCGCTCTGAAAATGGTGTTTACTTAGTTAGTGTTCCAAAGGATGGTTTGAGGAACAAAATTTGGCTAAACAAGATCAGCAAGGAAAATTATAGTTACAAAAGACTAAGGATTTGTGAAAAGCATTTCGACAATGATCAGTGGGAGGTTAGCGAAAATAGAACAAAAATATGAAAAAACAGCTATACCAACAATCATGTTGGGTAAAATTACAATTCATGGAGCTAACAATAAAATTTTGCCTCAATGTGAGTTTGATTCCAAAAAAATATGTGAATCTCTGGTAGTACAACACATTAAATTGCCACGAAATAACAGACAATTAAGCCATCTTCTTTGCGAGACAAAAAGAAAGAATAATTGTTTTAAACACAATTAAAGAAGATTTTTACTAATGATCAAATTCAAACATTAAAAACTACCAAAAATAAAAGTAACAAATGCACCAATGAAACCTTAGAAAGGTCATTAAAGCTGAGATTTTCATGTGGACAAAGTGGGTATAGTAATAATTTTGGGAAAACAGGACTTCCATTTCCATCTATTCGCAGATTAAATTTCCATTTGCAGCATTTAAATTTTCAACCTGGCATTTTAACAGATGTCTTTACTTTATTAAAGATTACAATTTCAAACTATAACAGAATTTTCGAAAAAGACTGCATGCTTTCGATGAAATGGAAATAAGAAAGAATATGGACTTTTGTGTGGCCACGAATTCTTTTACGGGAGGTGTAACATTGCCAACTCAAGACAATCGTTGGGCTGCTAAAGCTTTAGTTTTCGTGTAATTAGGTTAATAAAATATTAGAACAATTTCAGGTTTTTAATATTCACTGTTTTATTATTTGTAGGTAGTATCACAACTAGATGGAAGCAAATGGTGGCTTATTACTTTACGTCAGAAAGCACTAACAGCTCAATAGTCGCGGACATTTTAATTAAAATCGTGGAACATGCTACAAACATAGGTTTAAATATTGTTTCGGTAACATAACCCATGGGCGCTGCAATCGAGGCATGTGGAGAAATTTAGGAATTATTGCCGGAAAATGTTGCAAAATAGTCAATTTCATTAACAATCCATTCAAAGAAGAACAAAAAACATCTTTTTTAGCAGATGCTCCACATGTTTGTCGCTATTCTCTATTATTTGAATTTTCTAATACGTACATAACACATGCAGTTTGGTTAATTACTCATTTATATTTCATGTTTTTATCGTTTCATCTCTTTAAGGTATTAAGTAACATATTATAATTAATGTAAGGGTTCCAACAAAAGTAACTGTAGTTTAAATTTGAATAAACAATATAAAATGCCTAATAGATTATTGTATATTACTTAAATTGTATACATTTTGCATATGTGTTGTATGAATACATTTCATAAAAGGAGAACTATAATTAATAAACGTGCAACTACACAATAACAAAGTAACGTAGTTAACTATGGCATTTCCGACAAACTTCATTTTTTTGGATCCCCAAATGTCATCGTTTGCCTTACTCTTATCTTATATAGGTACTCTAGCTAACACCAGACTTAACATTGCTTTCTGCAACCGGCCCTTAATCACACAATACCCCCTCTCGTTTTAAAGTCGTGTATGGTCATGGGAAATTCAGCAACATCTGACGATTTATCTGTTAGATTTGCATGGCTCGTGGCTTGGTGAAAATTTTAAAAGGTCGGGAGCCATGCCAAGGCCAGGGCAGTTCACAATTTTTAGTATGTGTGTTAAAATGTCCACCGTTGACAAAAAACATTTGCTATTGTTAGTGCGCCAATTTACTCCGAAATGTTTATAAATAAAAAAACTCAAGAAGAAAGCGTTCAGTATGGCAAAAAAGATGGCTTAGTTGAGGAGATAAATACAGCAGCCTAATGCTTTTAACAGAATTACGCATTAGTGAATCCGATGACTATAAAAATTATCTACGAATGGATGCCAATACTTTTGATCATCTTTTACGCCTATTAGAACCTTATCTCGAAAAGCAAGACAATCCAATGCGTCAAAGTATTCCCCCATATTAGCGCCGTATAGCCATTTCTAATCGAATTTTCAACTTTTTTGGACTCTTTTCTAAAGGTACTTCTCAACAATTTAATTTTTTTTAACCAAGTATGTCTCGACTATATAATAAATAACAAATTCAGTTATAAATTCTTTAGTCATTTTAATAATTATTTGCCACAACACACAGATTATAACCTCACTTATGTTTGACTGGGCCTGCACATAAATGTGTGTGTTTATGGCGCAGCATACCGGTCCAGACGTGTTTCGAGCTTGCATGGCTCGCGATTCGGCACGCTGGTTGTCAATATCACACAGGTTTATCCGACGTTTTGGCTCGCCCCATGCAAATCCGTGTGCAAATGTGTGTGCCTATCCTAGCTATCGTTAGAGAAGTATTCAAAATGTTGTTGTATGGCACATATAACTATTCCACTAATTATTTACGTAATTTTTTCCTATAAGGATAAATCAAATTATTTAAATCTTAACCTATTATTTTACTTGCTTTTTATTAACGAATACTAGAAATGCACTTGAAATAATGATTTAAAAAACATGTTCAAAACTTCATATGTAGGTACTGCTTCTAAATTAAATACCATTAAATTTTTTATAAAACTATGGGGAAGTCTTTCAAAGGGAGTAGCTAGTTTTTCGGAAAAAGTAAGAACAAAATTATGAAAATTGGGCTATGAAGATGATTTAATTGCAGTGAAACCTCAGTTAATGAACAACTCTGCTTAACAGAAAAGTCTATAAGTCCCTTGCGGCGCTACATTTTTTTCGATGTATTTTTGTCTGCCTATCATGAACACCCGTTACAGGACAAAAAACCCCTGGACAAAAAACCCCGGGGGTGGGGTGGGGTCCGTGGAAGATTATTATTATTATTATTGAAAATAAGTTATTAATTATAATTATCATTCATTACTGATACAAGAATGCATAAAAAATGAGACATGTAAAGTGGGACATTTATCTATATATATAATAGACTTGTCTGTCCGTCCGTCCGTCCGGGACGCTGTTTCAGCAGCCAAACCGTAAGAGATAGAGAAAAAAGTTATGAAAGTTATATGTTTGGAATGGTCATGTCAGGTCAGGAACCGAATTTCAGTCACGTGACACTTCCGGTTTTCGAGAAATCACGTGATTTCCGTCCGTCCGGGACGGTCTTTTTTGTTTTATTAAATGAGACATTTGTCTCACTGGTTGCTAGTTTAATATAATACACATACAGAAAATTCACAACCTAGTGTTATTATTTACGGCAATTAAAAAGTTTTCTAAATCACGTTCGCCTTGTGAATGCATAATCCGTTGCCTTCGAAATGCCCAACGTTGCCTAATTTAACAGCTTATCAACGTGCATGCTGTAAATATTCTCCGCACGTTTGAATACACCCTGTACAACCTTAGCTCTTGGAATACTTGTATCAGGCGGGTTTGCAAAATTTGATATGTCGGTCTTTTATTCTTCAGAGAAAGCCAATTTCCAATTATTAATTATCATTCCGTGCTCATGCAAGAATCCATTTGCAATTTTTAGAAAATAGTAATCACCTGCCTTCTTATTGGACAACTATGATTACCACTGATAACAAAAGCTATAATACAAAGATACCTGCTAATGTATTTTGTATTAAATAAATGCCCTACTTTTACATGTGTCATTTTGATCTGCATTCTTGCGTCAGTGGTAATTATAATTATATTTAATAACTCATTATTATTAATAAAAATAATAATCTCCCACGGACCCCACATGATTTGAGGGTGTTTTCTTTATGATGGGAGTTTTTAGTCCGGGTTTTTTTTTATCCCGGGGGTTTTTAGTCCGGGGGTTTTTTATCCGGGGGGTTTTTAGTCCGGGGGTTTTTTATCCGGGGGGTTTTTAGTCCAGGGGTTTTTTGTCCGGGGGTCTTATGTCCGGGGTATTTTGTCCAGGGGTTTTTTGTCCTAGATTCATGAACACCGTATCATAGATATGGACACTATTTTTGTTATCTGAATGGACGAAAAATGTGGCTTAGTTAAAATATGTTCACAATTAATTGAGATTAAGTATGAAAAACATGAAGTTGCAAACAGTTGTACACTTGAAAGCAACATACATATTGATGAATCACAAAATGTATCAGTGAGTAGTTTGAAACTGCTGATTGTACTGAATGATCACAATTCAAAAGAGAGAATCCCGAGACTTTGACATCAAAAATTCAAGTGATTGCAAGTACTGCATGCGAGAAAATTTGTGGCCAATTGACTGTCAAATTTAATGTAGATGTAAAACCCAATCAGTTACCATCTATTATAAAAAAAATGCACTCAAAAAATTTACGTTTCTACGACCACCACTAAAAGTAGGCCTTTTAGCGCTAGCTTTTTTCACTAAAAGTGACGTTTTATAATTAAGCGTGTTTAAAGAAATCAGCTGTTTACTTTTAGCCCATGTGCTAAAAGTCAAGTCAGGTTATAAAACTACAATTTCGAACTGGAAGTGAGATTGTAAAGTTATTCTAGTTACTTCGTGCATTAGAGGTAAAGTGTTTTTTAAATAATTAAAGCGTTATGTAATTAATACAGTCAGATGTGTAGTATTAATAATTACCTTTGATAACTAACTTTGACAGCTACTGGCTGCACAAACAGTCACCTGTGCAGTCAAGGCCATCTGTTTATTATGACATAAATTATAACTGTCGTAGTTGCAAACCTTTGTTAAATCGACATTTATGGATTACTAACAGTAAATTTAAGGTCGTAGAAAAAATATTGTATGCAACGCGTGCTAAAAGTCGTTTATGCACGAGACATGTTAGGAAACTCAGCCTTCGGCTTCATTTTCATGTCTCGTGCATAAACCTCAAGTTTTAGCACTGTTATAGCAAGTTGTGCAAAAAAACTACAATATATTTAATACATCCAACGCATGATTTTAGTGACGGTTAATTGATTTTGACGATAAACGTTATTAACTGACCCAATTTTTTAAAATAACATTACTACATTGTGCTCTGTATGATGCTAGTTATCTACTTAACTCAACAGCTGAAAGAGGTCAACATACTGTCACCTATCAGACGTCAAAATTAATATCAATGTTATAAATTAAAAACTTGAAGAAGCATAAGATCAACAAGCAAGACAGTTACGATGCAACAAAGGTTGCATTCTTAAAATAAATATTCAGCAGCTATTTTAACTAATTGATATGTTGAAAGTGTGAAATTTCTATTATGGTATCATAATGATCCTCGATCTTATAAATCTACTAGTGCCAACAAGGAGTTTGAAGAAGAATGGATTAATTATCGCTTCTGCGTTTCCTCCAACACAACTTTGCTCCGATTTATTGCATTTAGAATTATATTTCTACGTTTAGTTAGTAAAAAACAGTAGTTAAGAAAAAATTTGCTTTATATTTTATTAGTGTTAATAAATGATTTATTAAACATTTTTTAAGTTACTCGAATACCTATCAATCTTTCCTTTATAAATTAATGTAGAAATGTACACAACACCATCTATGTTGCTTTGTATTTACTTTAAACACACTTTAATAAGAGTTAACTTAGGGTAACGACTGTGAATATTATAGTATTTATCAACATCTGTTTACTTACGATGTTGGAACTAAAAATTGAAGAAACGTCATACAAACAAACATTAGAAGATAAAGTAGTTTGCTTTGACATCAAGGTGTTCTAGTGTTTGGGGCACTTGGGAAGGTTTGGGAAAGCCATGTTCGTCTAAAGCAATAGTTCTCAATGAGGGGGCCGTGGTGAATCTGTGGAGGGCTACAGGGTGCTGCTGTAGCTCCTAAAGGAGTCATGTAGGCTTCAAAATAAAATAAAAAATATAATGTGTAGATATACTACTCAGGTCCGTTATCAAAGGCTTTGAATTATGTAAACACAGTTCACCCTAAAAAAAAATATTGAGCACCGCTGAACTAAAGTAATAATTGTTGCAGTAAGGTTAATAACATTCTAACAATAAGAAATTACCACATATGTTCCATTTTTGCTCTAGATTTTTTTATTTTTAATCTCAAAATTGCAGATAGAGCAGCTTTGGGTTTTTATTGAGAAAACTATACAGGGTGATTCCAAAAATGGCGCATTTCCTCTGGAGGGATCGTTGGGGATTACTAGTGGAGTACGGGAAAAATCACAAAAAAAATCTTTACAATCATTCCTCTGAAATATTAACAACTGAGGATGGATTTTGAAATAAAAATCGTCGATTATTATTGTTATTAAACACCCCAATTCAAAAAACTGACAGTTTCATCAAACTTACCTAAAATTTTAGTTTTCAAAACTTCAGTTCTTGGTGCCTAGTTTTGAAAACTAAAATTTTAGGTAAGTTTGATGAAACTGTCAGTTTTTTTAATTGGGATGTTTAATAACAATAATAATATTCGTATCAACGGTTGAATTTTTAAACAATATTGGTAAATAGCTTATTTCAAAATGCATTTTCAGCTGTTAATATTTCAGAGGAATGATTCTAAAGATTTTTTTGTGATTTTTCCCGTACTCCGCTAGTAGTCCCAAACCCCTCCAGAGGAAATACGCCATTTTTGAATCACCCTGTATTGCTATACAGAGTTATTCAATTTCAATGCTCACGACTGGGATTTCGAAAACTGTGGGGCCAAGTTGCATATTCTAATGTGGAATAATATTTAAAAAATAGTCACTTTAGTTTTTGAGTCATCTCCAATAAACAAAAATTTTGGTTTTTTGCTTTTTACTTCCTTTTACAATAAAGGAAGTATTGGATTCACCCCAAAAATTCGAAATTGAGTTTTCAACAGATCTTCACGTTTTAGAGTCCCCTAAACCCAAAAAACAATTTTTTTTTCATTGGTCTGTCGGTGTGTCTGTCTGTGAACAGAATATCTCAAAAACGAAAAGAGGTATGGCGTTGAAACTTCATATATAAGTTTTGTGTAATATGTAGATGCGACAGCAAGCTTTTGAAGAAAATCGCATAACCGGAAGTAGGTGTTTACTCTTGTTTTTTCAGTTTTTTTCGATTTTTTCAAAAACGGCAGACGTAAAGATCTGTTGAGAACTCAATTTCGAATTTTTGGGGTGAATCCAATACTTCCTTTATTGTAAAAGGAAGTACAAACCTAGAAAGTAAAGAAAATACTAAAGAACAAGGAATTAAAGATGTTAGACAAAGCAGAAGATTTCAGAACCACAAATCGTTAAAACCCCTCACCACACAAATATTTAACAACTGCTAAATAAGTATTTCGACAGCCAAGCTGTCATCATCCGTAGCTACGAAAAACTTTCACAGCAAAATGGCAACGATATGCTCGTGACCAAATCACAAATTACCAAATCACCACTTCCATTTGTGATTTGGTCACGAGCATATCGTTGCCATTTTGCTGTGAAAGTTTTTCGTAGCTACAGATGATGACAGCTTGGCCCTTGAAATACAATTTAGCAGTTGTTAAATATTTGTGTGGTATGGGGTTTTAACGATTTGTGATATTTTCAAACCACAGGCTCCAGCAGTGTTTTATTCAGAACCAGACTGGAACATAGAAGAGAAATGGATAATACTAAAGGAAGAAATATTAGGACAAGCAGAAAAGAACTGCACTGGTGGCCTAGTGGTAAGAGTGATAGACTCATAATCACTGCGATCAGTGGTCCCGGGTTTAAACCCCGGGGTAGGCACGAGTGTACGTGAAAAGACGTACAAAAATAGTCCTTCTCAAGACTAACCAGGAACACCTGAGGATGGGAGTCTATCAAAACTCCCGAAACGTCATGCGATAAACACCCGAGCCACTGGAAAAAGTCCGATAAAACATATAATAGACCACTGCCAAAAATGACATCAGTCAGAGAACAAGCAGAAAAGGTTTGTGGTCAAGTAACAGTAAAGTAAAACCAAAAACGGACCCGCTGGTGGAATGAAGCAGTAAAAGAGAAGGTAAAGACAAAAAAAAGCATGGAAGAGATACATACAAAGCAAAAAAGAGAATGACAGACAATATATAATCACAACAAATGAAGCCAAGGAAGCCGCCCAAAGAGCAAAACATAAAGCTTGGGAAGAATTCGGAAAAGAACTGACGACAAAATTTAAAGTGGAAAATGGTAGAGAATGCTGGAGGATACTCAAAGGAATAAGACAGATGTGGAGTATAAGAAACAACAAAGGTAGCATAGAAACAGAAGATAGAATAATAGAGACATACAACCAAAAATGCAAAGAAGACAACAATATGAGAAGAAGAGAAAGAATAGGAGCAACCTCGGAAGAAAAAGATAGACCTATCAAAAAAAAAAAAAAAAACACTATACAACAAATTAAATTAGGAAAAGCAGCCGGTAAAGGTACAATAACCGCCGAGATGTTTAAGTACGAAGGAGAAAGATTAACAAAATGGATAAGGGAGATATGTCAATTAGCCTGGAATGAAGAAAACCTAATAGTGCCACTACATAAGAAAGGCGACATAAACGATTGTTAACAGCTACAGGGCAGTATGCCAGAAGATATACTCAAGAATTCTGGACAAGAGGCTAAGAGATGAAGTGGAAGGAAAACTAGAAAAAGAGCAAGCCGCCTGTAAACCACAAAAACAAACACAAGACCATATCACTATACCTAGCGTTCACAGACTTGCAATCGGCATTCGACACTATACCCAAAGTGTGTGTAAATCACTGACAGAACTAGGAGTAACACACCAACTACAACAGGCCATATAATATATAAAAATATATAAATATGCAAAATCAAGGGTAAGAATCAAAGGGGAGGAATCACAAAGTTTCAAAATGGAAAAAGGAATAAAACAGGGCAACTATTTAAACCCACTACTGTTCCTAATAGTAATGATCCAAATAAAGATTCTCAAGAACCGAGATTCAATGTAAATATTGGAAACGGGAACTTGGACCCTATAAACATACACTGTCTTATATATGCAGACGATATAGTGCTGCTAGCAGGTTCAATAGGAAAGCTGCAGGAAGAAATAGACCAATAGAATAGAGTTATTTAAAGAAAGGGAACGAAAATAAAAACTAGTAAGAGCAAAGTAATGAAAATCGAGAAAACGGACACAAACAAAAACACAAGAATTACATGCAATGGTAGAGAACTAGAATGGGTCAATAAGTACGAGTACTTATGAACGATAATAATTAAAACGAGAACAATAGAACAAAAAATTCTGAACAGAAAGGACAAGGCAAAGGACTACGCAATAAATAAATCAATAACTAACAAAGAAGCACGCAGACAAAAATACGACTATAGAACAGCATATACGAACCAACATTAACATACGGCGCTGAAAGCTGCATAATAAAGGATAAACTCAGAAGTCAAATAGCAGAACAAAAAGGGATCGCATCAGGAACACAGTAACAAGAAACGAAGTCGGCCAGGAACCATTAATACAAGAAGTAGAAAAGAAACAGCTAAGGTGGCATGGACATGTGGTGAGAATGGCAAGGAAGCGGGAACCAAAACGAATATTAGAGGCAAAACCACAGAAAACACGTAGCAGAGGACGGCCACGAGAAACGTGTGAGCAAATCCTAGAAAAAAGAGTGGAAAGGAGAGGAAAAAGACTCATACCCGTATGCATATTCGTTCGCCAGAGTTTCGTTATGAATAGTATGTTGGTGGCACTGTACGTCTATGTCAAATTCGAGGTTAGCAGGTTAGATTTTGTGTCAGTTTCTGTCAAAACTGACGGTAAACCTAACCTGATAACCTCGAATTCGACATAGACGTACAGTGCCGCCAACATACTATTCATAACAAAACTCCGGCGAGCCGCTGGTAAAGAACTATGCATACAGGTGTAAGAAATGTGAAAAGAATGGCAGCCAACCGTGACGGATTCTGAAAGTGAATCGAAGACCTGATGCTCTAGGGCAAAAGGGAACGGAAAAAGAAGAGTATTCAAAAAATAAATTAACCAAGTCATCTTGGATTTTGGATTTTCATTGATTTTAAAAATTTTTGAGATTTTGATACTAAATTGCTTATTTTAAATGCACATCAAGGATGGCTATGGGCCTATGACATTATTACAAAGAGCTTCCTCTTTTCAATGATACATATAAGGTTTGCTACACTTACAGCCAGTCTTATAAACGCCACTAATCTGACGTTAACTTTAATTTGCTGTTAAAATAAACAAAATCGCATCAAAATTTGTTTACTAATGAATAAAATGTCATAAGCACTAACGTCTTGATGCGCTTTTGTTTATTATAACAGCGAATTAAAGTTAACGTTAGATTAGTGGCCTTTATAAGACTGGCTGTTAACTTCATTAATTACCGATACATGTGAGTAAGATTTATTTTTTTTTCCGTTTAAACAATCAAGGCCTACTATAAAGAAAAACGTCTTTTTCATATACCTTAGTTATTCGTGAAAATAAACCCTATAGGGATAAATTTCTATCGTTGGTGGCGCCGCTGTCGTTTCATAATGGCCGCTATGTCAAGTAATAATAATTCTTTGCGTGCTGTCATTTGCATTAATTTGCATACGCGAGCATACACAATACAACGTAAACAGTGCACGTGTGCTAGAATTTGTAGAAAAATCCCACATATTACTTTCAATTACAGGCGTCACATGTAAGTATAATGATATATTAAATTAATAGGTACATCTGGTTTACAGCAGACGTTAAAAATTAGTTAAAATAATTCAGTGTTTGTTTGTTATGGTTACGTTGCCTAACCTAACATTCACGTGTGTAAACAGTAATTATTGTGTTTACTTATTACTCGATTGGTTCGAGGTCTTTGACTGTATTGTTATTGTGTTTTAGAATTATTCAAGATGAAGTTTTTATCGTTAATAACTATGTTGGACTATTTGGATGCAAATAAAAACTCTCGATGCATTACCGAAGGAGAAGCTGTGCTTAATGCTAATCATATTATAACATGTGGAAGTGTAGAGCATGGCAATGATTTCATAAAATTACTCGCATTGTGCTTAAAAACCAGTGCGCTCACTGAAAATCCGCACGAAATTCATGCACATTTTGATTTGACGACTGGAGTAAAAATTAAAGCAGCTTCGTGTACCTGTAAAGCAGGGCAATCTGGAAAGTGCAAGCATGTGGCAGCATTACTAATATTATGCACAAGGTAGTATAATATTATACGATATTCAACAGTATAAATATAAAGCGTAAGACAAAAATAAATTCGATTTTTATCTAATTATTTTTGTATTGTGTGATGCAGGTCGGACATAGAAAAGTTTGAAAAGTTTTCTTCAACGGATGTGAAGTGTTACTGGACAAAAAAGAAAACTGCAGCCCTTTCAAAGTACGAAGCAGTTCCTACCACCGAGTGGGAGTGCATACCAAAATCTCCTTACATACGGGAATCTTTGACGGACGATCAGGCAAAGTACGTTGTTAACCTCTGTTTAGAAGAGTTGGGCGATTCGCAATTTGCAAAGCACAGGTATGTACCTATATTATTTTGTACCTGCATGTTAAATATGAACAGGAGTAGTAACTAACAGTAACAATATGTTTTGTACGTAATGAGTTCATTTATCACTAGGTAACTTATTTATTCAACTATTTTAACCACATACTATGTTTCAGACGTGGACGTAGGGACACTGTGCTTGAAAACGTAGGACAGCGCATTTCAGAAACTCCTGAGCAATATGATTTACAAAAAATTATAAATAACTCCAAAAATTACGAGCTATTAAATGAACTGCTCACGATAACACCAAATAAACAGTGCTGTCGAGACATTTGTGCTACTTTGAGCAATGTCAATGTAACTGCGCTCGCAACTGCAACCATAAACGATGACAAGATTTGGAAGAAGGAAAGACAATTCCGTATCACTGGCTCCCGATGTTACGGTATTTTTACATACAGCTTAGGCGATTGGGAAAACAAGTCGTTAAAGTATTTTTGGCCAAAATCATTTACCAGTAAATATACTGAACATGGTGTACACACTGAATGTGAGGCTAAAGATGCATATCAACATGCAAATAATTGCAAAATTGTTAAAACTGGTCTAATTGTGTCACAACAGCAACCATGGTTGGCCTATACACCAGATGGTATTATTTTTAAAGATGGAATGCCTATTAAATTACTAGAAATAAAATGCCCATATGCAGGTGAATATTATTTTATGTATTTCAATACCCATTAACATTGCTAATAAGTAATAAGTGTAATATTGTAGCTTTCTTTGTTACAGGCAAGAGTTGCACAGCTATGGAATTAATTCACCGATGTCCATATTTAACGTTGGAAAATGAACAGGTGGAATTGAAAAAAAAACATCAGTATTATGGACAAGTACAGTTAGGCATGGCTGTTCTCAACCTCACTGAATGTGATTTTGTAGTGTATTCGGCGTATGAAAAAACGTTTTTAAAAGTTGTTGTTAAACGTGACGATGTATTTTTAAAAGTTATGGTACAAAGATTGCAAATTAATTATTATACTAATATGATACACCATATATGTGAAAACAAGTAATGTAAAACAATTATTACTAGTTATATAATATATTATTAACAGCCTTATAACATTAATTATTATAACATTCTCATAAACACACAACAGAAAAATATTACTATTACAGTTAACTACAGCTAAATACTACAACCTAAGTGTAACTATTTACAAAAATTTATCATCTGCTAATATGGACGGTGAAAGATTTACAACAGCACAAGTTACAGTAAATATTTCATTGATTATTGGTAGTAAAGAGAATGGTAATGGCTTATTAAATATTTCAAAAACTTTAATACGCTGGTTACAACGTTCTATGTGAACTCTTGCTCTAGCAATTTCTACGTTTAATAAAGCTTCTTCTTTTGTCAATTGCTTTTTGGGTTTGTATAAGAATGGGGGTTGAATAATTTTTATAGCATAGCTAGTACAAATTTCATTAATATGAAAGCCCTTATCCACCATTACAGCATCTGTACACATGGTTAGTTTTTTTATAATGCCACTTTGCTCAAATATAATTTTATCGGAAGCTCTGCCACCATATGCTAAACTAATAAAAGTTATTAGTCCTGCGGGACTCACACCGGTCATAAATTTGACAGTATGTCTACTTTTATAATGGGAATAAGCTTTTAACTTACAGCACAAGCGTGTTGGCATCGCTAACGGGATTTCCGTACAATCTAACACAACTCTTACATTAGCAAAGTTTTTAAAACATTTTGGCAAACTGTTTTTGCATTGCTGTAACGTAGGCCATTCAATGATTGGTTTTAAAGCTGTAGCTAGCAAACAAATTGTATCGTGAAAAATTATTTTACACGTATTCGGAGTAACAACGTTAAATAGTATCGAAATCACCACATACTTTAAACCAGTTTTCAGTTTTATGAAAGTTAAAATAATTCGCTCTCTGAGCGACAGCTTTCTTTGTCTTTTTTCGTCACAAAATGCTTCACTCAGAGTCACCAGATATTTTAATATTTTTAAACTACGAATTCCCGTTAAAGAACTTAATTTTGAGTCACTACAGATGTTCTCCACAAAAGGTATTAAAAGGTCTCCACTTTTCACTTGCGTTGCCACATCTGCAAATGTTTCCTTGCGCGATGTCAGAGGAGGCATATTAGAAATGCTAAGAAGCACCTCTGCAGCGACTTCGTCGTCTTTTGTCCATTTGTCGTCCACTTGGCCTAGGTCACAATTTCCTCCTAAAATACTACTATCTGCACAGATGGAGGATGCACTTGTTGAAGCAGTGGAACACAGGCGTACATTTACATTTTTACCACTTCTGTTGTGCTCTCTGTACTTATCAGGGTCCAATTTACAGCTGTAGCATTTTTTCTTTGGCAAATTTTGGGATGGCACAGCGGTCATTCTTAATCTAGGTTTGCATGTTGGTATATCTAAAAGGTAAAAAATAATTGTAAAATATCTTGAAATTTTCGAAGGAGAAGAATAAATAAACCGGCGAGTTCTTGACATACCTGCTAAGCAAAAATCCTCTTTCAAAAAATGGAGGGAGCATACCAACATTGTTGGCGTGGT
The DNA here is from genome assembly GCA_940337035.1 of Agriotes lineatus. NCBI lineage: Eukaryota > Metazoa > Arthropoda > Insecta > Coleoptera > Elateridae > Agriotes > Agriotes lineatus. The sequence continues at coordinate 9,549 of CALNHX010003999.1, read as the reverse complement.
TGGTTTTCCCATTAATAGTTTGAGTTCCCATGCTTTACGCCTGTCAACACTTTCCACAATACCCAATTTGTTCGTAATTTGTACAAAATTAGCTTTCGATTTTGGAAACGTATGAAAACTCAGTGTTGGATTGACGGATTTTCTGCTATGACATTCATACACGCAACAATTGGTGTTAGAGATTTTCTTTCTTGAATTTTCAGCGTTCATCTTTGAATTGACCACGTATTTAAAGTCACAAATCACTTTTAAACACACGTATTAGCATAAACACTCGTACTACAGCTATTACGCGTTACTGTTCATGGCGGCCATTACAATAATTCAACTAACGACCACGAGCGGCGCTTCAGTTAAAAATTTTGCCCTATATCAATAAAAAGAGAAAAATAAGCTCTTTTCAATAATGCCATAGTCATCCTTGATGTGTAGTTAAAATAAGAAAGTTATATCAATATCTTGAAAATTAAGAAAACAAATGAAAATCTAAAATCCGATTTGAACTCCTCTTTAACAAGTGCAGTAATCAACATATAGCAAAAAAAAAAACGAAAAACACAAATTTCTGTTTTTGGGCTCAGAACTCAGAAACTAAGGCAGCTAAGTCCAATTTCTTTTTTACTTCCTTTTACGATCAAGGAAGTATTGGATTCACCCCACAAATTCGAAATTGAGTTTTAAACAGATCTTCATGTTCAAGAGTCCCCTGAACCCCAAAAAACATGTTTTTGTTCATTGGTGTGTCTGTCTGTCTGTGAACAGAATATCTCAAAAATGAAAAGAGGTATGGCGTCAAAACTTCATAAATCAGTTTTGTGTACTATCTAGATGCGACAGCAAGCTTTTGAATAAAATCGGCAGTATGGTGTTTACTCTTGTAAGTTTTTTGGTTTTTTTCGAGTTTTTCAAAAACATGATTTTTTTCAAACTTTACAATTTTATTACATTTTTAATGTGTATTGATGTGAAGTAGATGATTTGGGATTCTTTTGTTTTTCTTTCCTATTTTTTTTATTATCTCCTATTTTAAATAGAACACCCAGTATATTATTACATTTTTGAATTCAGCTTAAAATTTTAGAGAAAATCGTACGACAGTCATTAATGACCAATAGAAAAATTAGTTCACGAGCCATAACCAAGACAACAAAATTTCTTGGAAATGTTTTGTAGGTAGACATTACTTCTTTTTAGGGTTTGTGTCGTTACGATTTTCTTACCGAATCTCCATTCGAGCATTAATTCATATCCGTAAATTATTTTTCGTGCATTCAACAACGTCCTAATTTGCCCTCGCGTCCCGCTCGGGCAAATTAATACGACGTTATTGGAACGCACTCAAAAAATTTCCGGAAAGAATTAATGCTCTTATGAGATTATATGTGAAAATTTGTCTTTTGAACTAACGCTCTATTTTGTACCGTTTTTGTATAATTGGCAATTTTTGATAATTTTTTGACAAATGCTGATTTGGCTAATTATAAGATCACTATAAAAGGAAGTTGTATGAGTGTATCACACCAGATTTTTTTTTTTGGGCATTCTTTTCATTTAGAACAACAATTAATAAGCCACATAATAATATGGCGGTACCAAAACACAAAGAGCAACAAAAATAAATAATAACACAAACCTAAAATAAATACAAATTTAAATTATAAATCAAAATTGTGAACGCAATTGCCCAAATATAACTACGAGTATAACTACTAGTTAAAATTGACAGCCGTCATCCATTAACCAAATTCAAATTTGTATCTACAGTATCCTGTAGAAAAATGTTTACAGGTAAGTAGCGCTCTTCGAAGCATGCCTGAAACTATAGTCTATTTACTTGACATCTGCACTGTCAGTGTCAAAATTTAAAAAAATGTCTTTACTATACCTCAAAAATAATGTGTTTTTTATTAGACTGTACAGTAATTTAATTGTTAAAATGTGAAAAATAGCAGTGGTGCCAACATAATGTCAGTTTGACAGTGCAGATGTCAAGTAAATGGACTCTAGTAACCGAACAGGTCAGATAATGACATTTGGTGTTCGTTCAGTTGTTTCAGCGTTTCGTTCAATTGTTATATACACTGAACACATTCTACATTCAACAATAGTATCTATCTACCAAAATGCAAAAGCAAATATCCGCACTACTTACTTATATGCTGACAACACACTTTGAAAGATCGTTGTCCCTGCTGCGTCCTTAATTGTAATAATAAACTGATTGGCATCTACCGTCTTATATTCATATACACCCGGTTTTAGTTGGTATCTACAAAATTCGCCTCGATATCCACGTCCAATGCTTCCACCGCCGATACCACCGAGGGGAACCCCTGCAAAGGGCTCACAGTAGTAAAATATAACCTCTTCAAATCAACATACCATAGATTTGCTTCCCATCCAACGATTTGAGGTAATCCATTATGGGAACTCGTCCCTGCCACCAAAATTTTATATAATATATAATGTACCTGAAAATCAAAACATTGCTTTGACCATTTCCACAAATGGATAATATAATTAACCAATACCTAATTACAAGAGGAAATATAGCCCATAATTGTTTCAGTTTTGGAATACCCGATTGTGTCCATTTTTCCGGGTAAGTATGATTTAAGTCTCGTTTCATACCATATTTAGGAATTCGAGTTTCTTCTTTAATTTGTATTTGAGGTTCACCAACCGGCCCCATTATTAACACCGCAAAACGCGAACCACAGAACGCGTGAACTGGTTGACAGGTTGACACTGTTGGCAAGAGTGACAGGTGGAGAGTACAGGTGAGTATTCAAAATTTTGTATGATAGGTGAGATATGATTATAGTTTTATCAATAATCTAAAAATAATCATTCCTACATGTCCAGTCACAGACAATATCGAATTTGGCAGGACTTTGAACTTTGTTATATTTTACTGCAAAATCATGATGAACATGATAATGTTATGGTTAACAATCTTATCGAATTGGTTTTACAGCTTGAGTAGAAAACATTACGTAATATTTATCAGAAAAAGATAACAGTTGACTAATACGGAAGGACATTTTACATTTCACTGTAAGATCGTTCAATGTCACTTCTTTGTGCAACGTAAATGACAGACCCGTAACGATATTTTTTACGTCCGACCATTTAGGAAACTTCCGTGACATTGACAGTGTCAAATGCAAAATTCTGAGTGTAATTAATAAGTACTAAGTACCTACTATTTCAGCTGATTGTACTTAACGGTCAGTAGCGTCAAACTTGCAAGTGAAGTTATGACAAATGATTTGTTATTTTGCTAAACTTAAATATGAATCGTAGTTTCAGTGAAACAACGTAAAAACATGATCTACTACATAAAATCGTTGATCTCTTTATATGTATGTTTGTTCGCTATCTCCTCCGAAGATACTGGACCGATTAAATTGTATGATAGCTTAAAATTTTGCAAATTTTTAGACTTAGATCGTACGCCGGTTTTTATTTTCAAAAAGTACGAAAAAGTAAAGTTTTAATTAAATTGTATAATTAGCGAACCTTAATGTTCATATACCATTATAGCAGCGCCTTATTCAACGAAGCATCGTTGGTTCATGGGTAGAATGCTCGCCTGCTATGTGGACGGCCCAGACTCCATTCCCGGCCGATGCATCTTTTTTTAAATTAATATTAATGAATATCTCTTAAATTAGCGAACCGAAGCGTAGCTCGGGTGATTCACTAGTTTATTAATAACTTTAGTAAGTAATCTTATATTATATATGCAACCAAATTAATCAAAATGTACTTCAATAATTCAAATGTCAAAGTGAAAGTAAAAAAACAAAAACTCGAAATTTAAATTAAAAATGGCCCCAACATAAAATGCAAAACCAACTGATAGTGACTTTTACGTCACGGTAGTTTCCTGAATAGATTATATATTAAAATACAAGTTGCAGAAGGCATCTATTCAAGCACGAATTTGAAATTCCGAAACGAGCGGCATAGCGGCGAGTTGAGGAACAAATAAGTGCTTAAAGGATCTTCTGCAACGAGTGTTTTATACTATTTTTTCTATTTTTTCGCTTTATACCATTTTATAAATAAAAAATTAAAGAAATCTATTTTGGGTTTAGAATAACTCCATTCTAGCACTCAAATGACGTCATTGCTTAGCGACTTATTCTAACACTCAAATGCCGTCATTTGGGTGTTAGAATGGAGTTATTCTAAACACAAAATAGAAAAAATATAGTTTCTGGAGAATTTCTCGCCCAAAAGTAACGTTTTGCCGGATAAGAACAGAAAACGGGCATCGGGGATCGGTAAAAACAGGGATCGGCAAAAGTTTTTTTTCACTACCTTCTTTGCAAGTGATCCTTAAACCTATGTCACACCATCAGTTAGTCTGACAAACTAAACTGATCAGTCTGTTTTAATGACGTCACTGTTGTAGTTTGGTCAAACTTTTCTAATTTGTGACGCTATTATCATTTATTTTACGTAAGGAAAGATTGGTAGTGAAAAAAAATTATGTACAGGGTGTCCCATTTTGGATGATACTACCGGGTATCTCACTTACAAGTAAAGATAGAGAGTTGCGGTTTTCGCAATACTGTGCTACTTTTTTGTGAAAAAAAAGATGGTATAAACAAAATTTTCATAGCCCGCTTCGTTTCCGAGATACAGGGCGAAATTGAAAATATTACATTTTGGGACCCCCTCGTATCTCCGTTATCCTTTAACATATCGCAAAGCCAAAAACTGGCTCTTATACAGTTTTTTACGTAGAATCCAATGGCTTAGTCACATTTTTGCTGTGAGCTGTCAATTCTTAGCTATAAATCAAAATTATGTTTTTTTAACGGGACACTGTATATATTTTTGTAAAGCTTATAAAATTTAGAATCAAACGAAAGAAAAATATACAGGGTGTCCCGTTAAAAAACACAGGTTTGATTTATAGCTAAAAATTGACAGCTCACAGCAAAAATCTGACGGAGATACGAGGAGGGTCCCAAAATGCAATATTTTCAATTTCGCCCTGTATCTTAGAAACGAAGTGGGCTATAAAAATTTTGTTTATACCGTCTTTCTTTTTACAAAAAAGTAGGACAGTATTGCAAAAACCACAACTCTCTATCTTTACTCGTAAGTGAGATACCCTGTAATATCATCGAAAATAGGACACCCTGTACTTTACACAGGATGTAGGACGATTTACACTACCTCGAATCTTGCTACCCTCGTTCGGTTCGCTCACTCAGGCATGAAACGGTCCTCGACCGTGTAAATCTATATACAAGCCTTGAGTCACCCCCGCATGAAGATAGATTGACCACTGTTGCCACATTGAAATAACGGAATTTTGCGTTCTGATAAGGTAGTTTGGACTTAGTACAACATGAATTTTGTAAACGACAACACTTACACTCTACGTAGGTGTCCTAATAATTCAGATTTCGTCCCTGAAAATTATGCAAATGGAGGTCATTGAATGACTAGCTATTTATGCAATATTAAACAGTTGCTTAACAGTAATTACACCACGCTGAAAAAATAATTGAAAACTAAATTGTTTTAACGACCAATTAAAGCAATGTCTACAGATAGTAAATTTGTTAGAAACACCGTGCGAGCGTTTGCGTACGTATAGTGTGGTCTTTTATTATAGAAACATAGGAGACTGGTTTGAAATTATTTCAGCAGTATAGCTATAGTGTGACATGCGACCGGTCTTATAAAGACCACTAATCTGAGATTAACTTTAATTATTTATTAAAGTAAACAAGATTGCATCAAAATGTTAGTGCTCATGATATTTTATTCATTTGTAAACAAACTTTAATGGGCTTTTGTTTATTTTAACAAAAAATTAGAGTTAAAGATTCCTTTTATTATGTCCGTGAACGCTATAAATATAAATTGACCAACTTGCAATACCAATAACTTCCTTGTAGCTGCATTTGAAAAATTTTATAGCAACACCATTAGACCTTTCTTTGCCACGCTTATTGGACAAAAATGTGAAATTAGAATGAAGTGAGAGAGACATCTATAAAAAAGTGAAAATATTAAAGGAACCTGAATATAATTTTTAAAATAATTTTCTTGTTTTACAGTGGTGTATTTAAATGATGTTACTATACAGGGTGTTTCCATAATGTTGCGCCAAATTTTACAGGCGACTTCTACAGCTCAAAATAGTTAAAAAAGTTTATATACGACCACTACTAAAAGTAGGCCTTTTAGCACTAGCTTGTTTCACTAAAAGTGACGTTTTATAGTTTACCGTGGTTAAAGAAATCAGCTGTTTACTTTTAGCATTGTGCTAAAAGTGAAGTGAGGTTATAAAACTACAATTTCGAACTGGAAGTGAAGTTGTAAAGTTATTCTAGTTGCTTCTTGAATTACAGGTAAAGTGTTTTTGAAATAATTAAAAAGCGTTATTTAATGAATACACTCAGATGTGGAGTATTAATATTTACATTTCGTAACTAACCTTGACAGCACTGGCTTCGCAAATATTCGCCCGCGCATGGCCTACTATTTATTATGACATAAATTAAAAGTGTCGTAGATGCAAACATTTGTTAAATCGATATTTATTGATTAATAACGGTAAAATTAAGGTCGTAGATAAAATATTGTATGCAACGCGTGCTAAAAGTCGTTTATGCACGAGACATGTTATGAAACTCAGCCTTCGGCTTCGTTTCATAATTTTCATGTCTCGTGCATAAACGTCGACTTTTAGCACTTGTTGCATAAATAGCTATTATATGAACACGTCCTCAAACTCTTTGTTTTCTAGCTATGACTCGTTTTCTACAACAGTATGCAGATTCTTGCTGATTATTAGAAACCCTTGTTTGGTCACAAGTATTTTAAGGGATTGTGGTTTAAAATAATTTGCCGTAACAATAACTACAGTAATTGTTCAAAATGTTGTCCATTTGCTTCTGCGTGTAAGACAGTCGATGATGCATCCTGAAATTTTGTATAGGGCCATAATTTATCATTCTGAACAACTTTTCTTCCTAAAATTTTGCCGTATCATGAACAGAAAAGGTAGTTTACCTGAAAAAAATAGTTTTCGCTTCACTGTCAAGGCCAACTTGTTTTTTCAAAAAACTGAAAATATTCTTAAAATTCTCTTCAGACCAAGCAGGACCTAATCCCACAATCTTAAAATAAAATTCAAAATTTTTTAGTCCATCTCACCTCTTGTAACGCCAATCCTGGGACACACTGTATATTAAATAAAGCATTTAAAATAATGTTGTGTGACCCACTCGTTCTTTCTCACTTCAACTACGCGGACACCTTATATGCACGCTGCATTGATGCGGATAAACGTAGAAGGATACAACTTGAGCAAAATAATTGTTTACGCTTAATTTACGGCGTGAGAAATCACTCATAAATTAAAAGAAACAAAGTGGCTTAATATGGAACAGCAGAGAAATATTCACTGTGCTGTTCTGTACTATAAAGTAATTATCACACAGGTTCCATCATATCTTTGCCGTAAAGTAAACTATAGAACAGACATTCATAATCTTAATCTACGACATAAGGGTCTATTAACTATACCTACTCATTGTACTTCAATCTATCAAAGAAATTTTTCAAACGTCCGCAAATTCTTCAATAAGTTACCCTTAGAATAGAAAGATCAGTCACTAATTAAATTTAAATCATTGTGTACAAAAATAAACTATTGGAGGGAGGTGTTTGGTGTATTATGTAAGCTTTCACGTTGCATCAACTATTAAGTATTTGCGCACTTAGTTAATATGAGCAAGTAGTCTACTTGGGAGGGTGGTAGATCAGTAACCTTACATGTTGCTGTACTCTTCCTTTTGTCCCTTAATTAATACATTTTATTGTTAGTATAAGTACTTAGTTAACAGTCACCAGCGTGGCCAAGCGGTTAGGGCGTCAGGCTGCAGTGCCACGGTACGGGGTTCAATCTCGACATCTGGCAACTGGCGGGCGGCCCACCCAGTCGCTTTAAAAAATTGGGTACTGAAACCACAGTTGTGGAAGTAGAGAAAGTAAGGCAGTCGTCAAAGGCGTTATGCTAACCACATCACCCAGTATGCCGTTAACGGTGTGCCAGATGACTGGGTTTCGGAAAGAGATATTTTGGCGACCCTGACTCGCCTTGTCTGAGGCCATGTTCCTACATGGAATGGAGTGCCCGAACTTTACGTACTTAGTTAAGAATGTATTTTTTTATGATAAGACAATAAACATTATTATTATTATTATATCTGTGATGCGATGTATACAAAGCAGTCCATTACGCCATAGGTTGTTATGGACTGCTTTGCAAGCTTTTTAAGTAATTTGCTTATTCAAAGTGGAAAATAAAACGTATGCATCATGGGCATTACTTGATGTTCATAACCCTTGGGCGACTTATTAACCCTCAGGCTTGTGAACTTGTCCCCCTCGAAAGGGCATAAACATCTTCATAATCCCCTTGGTACATAAATAACTATTATAAGCCTTGGGCTGTAAAGTGACACCTTACGCCTTCAAAAATAGAATATAGTGACAAATTCCGCCTGGTTGTACATAAAACAATTTTTTTTCAATCATTTTATTTTGACGCTCCGTAAAATTCTGTGCCACAAGCCCAGGTTTCTTAGACTTCTGCGATAATATGCCATGTAGTGGGCTCAAAAGCTAGTTATAAATATTATTTTGTACAGCAGAGTGAATCACACATCTACTTAAAGTTGATTCAGTTTCAGTTTTGATTAGTTGTCGCAGACAAGCTCTTCACTTCCTTCTTCATGGTCGCAAGCCAGTTGGTTAGTGCTTCGTCATACCAATTGTCTCAAAAATAGTTAATAAAGCTGACAATGCCATTTCATAACGTGGCAATCGTATTAGTTACACAACAAAGTTGTAGAAATACGAAGAGAATAAAAAGGATATATTTAGGCTTAACATTACAAGTACGGTTTAATACAAGTTATTTAACCAATGAAATTCATAACAACAAGATGTAGAACAACATGTGCAAATATGAAGTCGGCAAAACCCCTCTCTGGACTGATACCATAAAACTGGCTTCTGTTTTCAGGATTTACTTGTAGTCGAAGACAAACTGAAATAACGTTTTATAATTAAAACACTTTGTATAGTGTGAAAGGTGCTGTAAAGTGTACACATATTATAACTTATAGATATTAACGATACAAGTTTGATTATGAGCACCTTAACAAAACAAGTTTGACTGCCAGAACAAAGCGGTGAGCCGTGTTCTGCGGCAATCAAAAGAGTCTCGTTAAGTGAAATAAGCAAATGTGTATTGTTCAATATTTTATCCTCATCAATAAATTCTGGTGCAATGTATTTTTGTATATAAAAAGTGTGTGGTAATATCCATTACTGCACTGAGTGTGGTAATTACCTAATATCCATTACCGGAATAAGTGCGGTAATGAAGCTTGTAACAATACTAAAATTAATTTGGTTAATAGTCTATAACAACACCGATCAGATAAAAAAAAATCTACAGCCCTAAACTGGTACACACTGTAGTAACAAGGGGAAACATGCCTT